>BQKZ01006831.1:19212-33164 GCA_036244855.1 Temnopleurus reevesii | reverse complement strand
AGTCGTATTGCCCTCGTCTTCGACTCGGGCAATACAATTCTACTCAGGGCCATAAATGTTGTGTCTCCCTCAAGGCTAGTCCATATTGTATTAATATTTACCTTCCTGTATGCTTTCTTGATGTCATCTTCTTTCGCATCTTTGGGTATATTCAACAGCTGATATAACGACTCTCCTGCCGTGCTGAAATGAGAAAAAAAGGAAAATAATTTATCTATTTTTATAGGCTACACTATAAAGATCGCATAGAGAATGCCAGAGGAATCAAAGAGGGAGAAAAATCAGGAGAAAGAGGAAAAAAAGAAGGAGGGATGTATTTTTTTAACCATCTTTGGGTATATTGAACAATTGATATAACGACTCTCCTGCCGTGCTAAAATGAGAAGAAAAGGAAAATAATTTTATAGGCTACAATTGTGTATAAAGATCGCATAGATAATGCCAGAGGAATTAAAGAAGGAGAGAAATCAGGAGAAAGAGGAAAAAAAGAAGGAGGGATGTATTTCTTTTTACCATCCTTGGGTATATTCAACAATTGATATATAACAACTCTCCTGTCGTGCTGAAATGAGAAAAAATAATAAAGATGAAAATAATTTTTTCTTTTCTAAATTAAGTTAATCAAAAAACAGAAGAAGGGTAAGAAGAGATTACACACAATACACTGTGGCCTGAATTCTGATGTCAGGTTTAACTTAAACTAGAGTTTAAATATGTGGTTTAAGTATGGGAAGCCAAAAGAGGCTTGAATCTATAACATTCAATGTTTTATTTACCAGCACATTTGGCAGCCATTGTGTATTTAAAACTGTCTCGGAATAAAAACTTCAATAGTTTTCTACATTATTAGAGCATGGAGAAAGAGAGCAGTTAACGTAAGAATTATACATTGTAAATAAAGTTTTGACACTCTTGGCTATCCATACTTAAACCACAGATTTAGACCAGGGTTAAACCTCGCTATCGGAATACGGGCCTGTAAGTCTACATGATACAGAGATTAATTCAACTTGGTGCAATGTTGCACAAGCATCGGGCAAGGTTCCGGATTGTCAAGAACAGCCCTTGAGTATAGACACCACATAATTTATTTTTATTATATTTTCTTAATAAACATTGTATAGAATCGAAAATAATTGCATCTTATAACTATTAAAGCTGCCTATTCACTCAGATGTGGGTTGGTCTTCACTTACAAATGTATGGGGGCGCACATTTTTTCCCTTAATTTTATTTCTTTTTTCGTCTTTCTTTTTTAATTTGATTTAATTTAATTTGTTAAGGATTTAGTTAATAGCAATAGCAAGGCGCTTAGAAACACCAGTTAGTATAAAGCGCCATATAAATGTTATAATTATTAATTATTATTATTATTCAAGCTTTCATCATCATATAAATGGTCAACGTCATGTCATGATGCTTGTTGGCAAGTTTTCTCCCACTTTTGCTAAGCCGTTTAACCATTCATACTCTGGAAAGGTTGACATACCTGCACAAACTAAAGGAACGAAACCAATCAAAAGAAATATTTTTAGATTACTGAAAAGGTATTCAAATGAGGCTGAATGGGTTTCTTTCAAAATGACATAGATTGTACAGCTCCAAATGCCATGGTTCAAGTGTATTGTACACAGTCAATCTATATTGGTTAGAGATCTATGATTTTAATATGTTTTACTTATCATAATCAATGCTGCAAATGCATAATTTTATGAATTCCAATTGAACAATATGGTAACTTCCTTGTACAGGCATATTACAGCATTGTAGGGTGCTACATGTACATAAGCACATGCCCGATTGCCTGAATGTGGCTACCCTGGGTAAATAAGACATTATTATTATTATTATTATTATTAATATTATTAATATTATAACAGGCCAATTGAAGGCACTGTAGGGTGCTATATAAACACTTGCCCGATTGCCTGGGGCTATTGAAAGACATGACCGTGCAAGTACTTTTTAGCAAAACTAAAAGCTGCTTGCCCTACTTGAGCACTAATGAAAGGAAATATTTTTATTACTGAATTTAAAAGAGGCCGAATGGGTTTCTTACAAAATGACTTTACTCAATGCTGCAAATAACAGGCCTATTGAAGGAAATATTTTTAGATTACAGAATTTAAAAGAGGCCAAATGGGTTTCTTTCAAAATGACATATAAATCGTAGAGCTTCAAATGTCATGGTTCTTGTGTATTGTACACAGTCAATTGATGTACATTCATTGGCTATAAATAATTTTAATATGATTTACTGATATTATACTCAATAATGCAAAGATATATTTTTGTTCCTAACAATATGAAGTACATGTACATTAAAGGCATTGTATGATATTGCTTTTGTTTTAAAAATTCTCAAAGTCTACCAGATCCTAAAGTTGTGCTACCTGAACGGTTGATGGTGTACATGTACATAAACAAAGAGGTGAAAATATTAGGCTTCCAATTCAATGTTGGAATATGACTTAATTCAACTTTTAGAGACCTGTGCATCTATGATCTATCTTGATAGTGCTGTATAAATGTCTTCTCTTCTGAATTCTGTGTTGGTTTTTCATCAATCGGAAAGCTAGTTTGAAAATGATAATTTTTCTTTAAACAAAAAAATCACAATGTGTAACAATTAATGTCTTAACATCCATAATTTTCACAATTTGAATAAATTGTAACTGTCGTATTTTCAAAAGAAATTCTTGCTGGTACTTAAACTACTCACAAAATATTTGATATCACTAGTGCTATGCAATTACAGTTTTATATGAAAGTGTAAAAGTTACCATGCAAAATATCAAGCCAAATACTAAAGACCAGGAGCCTGCAATATACAGTATTAGACAGAAATAAATTTAACAGTCTACTATCATGTCCCACCAAAGCCTATAATGTATCTTCGCGGGACATCTTGGGACACTGTAAACTTTATTTCTGTCCAAAAAAACTATGAAGCGAAAATCAATTGTATCTCTATGGAACACATTTTGCCAAAAGTAGACAAAATTGTACTTTTCTCTTCAAGTAATGTATGATATGGACATTTTGATTCTGCATGCATTTCTGAATGAATTTTGTTGATTTATTGCCTACTTTTCTAGAAAAAGGAAAAAATGTGAAATTTTGTGTATATTATTAGAGAGACAGTTCTCCATGTTGGCAGCCCTGTGCCTGTACGTTTGCCGATTTAAGGAGCCCATGAGGGGTGTGAATCAAAACTTTGAAAATTCATAACTTTTGAATGGATTATCCGATTTTGCTCAAATTTTCACAGTTTGTTCATCTTATTTTTCTTCATTTAATGTTAGCAATTTAATGTCTGAGTGTAGTTCCCGTTTAATACCATTAATATAATCATCATAATGTAGTTTCATCTTTTGTTACAGGCCCCAGGCTACTCATAACTTTTGAGCCAATCAAAAGTTATGAGTTTTCAAAGTTTTGAATTAAACCTCTAATGAGCTCCTTGTACTGGCAACCTAAAGGCACAAAATGGCTGCCAACATGGAGAACTCCCCATTCAATTTGTACACAAAATTCTAAATATTTTCCCTGTTTTCATAATTGTTTAGATCTCTGTATCATTTTCCTTGAATTTTCCTTCTCTGTGTCTTGAGCACTTTATTCATGATGTAGAATCTAGCACATTAAAAGTACCCTGTTCCATCAATTGTGTTTTGGCAGTTGTATTATAGCCAAATCAATACTACAAACATTTAAAAAGAATGGTGGTGATCCCTCATTTGAAATATGATGCATAATAAATTCATGTACAAAATCAGGAAACAATTTTCCTGGTGTCACATCGCAATTTGCTATGCATTTTGGCCCGATTACTACACAAAAGATGTTTTGTGTAGCATCTTTTTCACATACATGTAGACATGTAAAGTTGAGAATAATTGTTCACGGTACAACGAGTTATCTTTCTTGGAAATGTGAGTGGTCCTGAAAAGGACCTACCCACTCTCGACGTTTCGATGAGCATGTTCTCATCGTTTTCAAGAGTGAGTGGTCCTGAAAAGGACCTACCCACTCTCGACGTTTCGATGAGCATGTTCTCATCGTTTTCAAGAGAATGTAAAGTTGTTTGTTGAAGAGATTCCCCAATAACTGAGTGGGAAATAAAATTATTCCCTGAAAATACAAGAGGAGATCTCCCTGTATGACATCACAGATGTACATGTATGTATTCCTAATGATGTAATCTCATTAGCATAGTGCAGGATTATGCTATCCAGTCTAACTAGGCATTATGAAGAGCGCATAGAGTATTTACATAATCAATACTCCATTATTAATTATGGCTAGATTCTCTGCACACATAGGATACCCAGCCTCTATGCTTTTGAAGCACACATTTACATTGTACAGTAACCACCATATTAATGAAACTGTATTAATCTAAAATTTTAGTGGTGGTTTTCTTTTCACTAATTTCGCGGCTTTAGCCTTGCGAAAATTTCACTCTATTTGATGCACATTCATTTGTCTACAAAACATTGTCAAAAACGTGAAAATAAAACAGGCCAATCTGTCAAACTGGTTCGAAATTGCAAAAATATCTGTATGCTGAAATATTGGCTTATAATTTAAAGACGTTGTCACACATCAAGTTTGTTATATAAAAATGAAAGATTTTTTATCAAGATATGTGACCTGGATAATATCAAATTCAGATTTATGAATAAAACCACTAGTAGATGTTTTGAATTAGACCTCTAATGGGCTCCTAAAGGCCTAAAGGCACAAATGGCTGCAAACATAAAGAACTCCCCAAAAAGGCACTCACTTCATTAAAAAAAAATCACATAATTTCTTTATTTATACAATTGTGCATCAATGCCGCAAACATTTAAAAAGAATGGTGGTGATCCCTCACTTGAAAGATGATATTGATGCATTTTCTAAAAAATGTTCGTGTACAAAATGCATGAGGAGTTCTCCATGTACATGACATCATATATTATACCAGATTTGCCAGCTCCAGGATGTCCATAACAGTGGAAATGAAAAATTCCAAATATTTATAATTTTCTAATAAATAATCCAATTTTGCTCTAATTCTCACACTTGCATGTAGTTTATTCCTCTTTATTTTTAATTCATTCAATGTCTGGGTGAAGTTCCCCTTTAAATCATTAAAATAGTTCCAGGTTGCCACATAAAAGACAGATAATTATGGCCAATGGCACCAGAGCTATGTAAACTGAAGCTTCAAATTCTCCCTTCAAATGACTGGATGACCATGAAAGCATCCCTTATTTAGCTCAATGAATCACTCTATGAATGACCTATCTCTTCAATGATATACTGCAGGCAAACAGGTATTATTATCATTATTATGTACATAAACTAATTACGGTAGGCAAAGAGGGTTAGTTAATTCAAGTGGTAGGTCTATGGTTAATTCAATCGGTCAGCTAACAAACTAGGGATAAAGGTTACGTATGACATTACATTATTACATGTTGTTATGTCAGGCAAGCCCAAGGCAAGGTTTTCAGGGCATAAATTTAGAAGGGGAGTGAGAGCGATTGCTCTCCTAAAGCTCCCCTTAAACGCTTTTAGTGGAGTGATTTGTAGAGCACCAAGTAACCCAAACTTTCTACAAGTACAACAAAGACGCAATTTAGCTCCCCTAAAAACTATCCTTGGGACCCTCTAGGAGAGCTGTCTGGAAATTTGTTAATTCAGTCCCTGGGTTTTGGGTCATAAAAACAACCTCTGTGCATAAAATCACTTTAATACAATTTGCATGTACCTTCCTATTATTCCTAAAACTCAATATTCTGCATTCCCAGCTCAATGACTGGATGACCATGAAACCTTCCCTTATTTAGCTTGATGAATCACTCTATGAATGACCCATTTTCAATGATAAACTGCAAAGACTGAAGTTCAGAATTTCCCGGGGAGCTCCCTCCTCGAGGCTCTCTAGGATAATTTCAGGGGACCTAAATTGGGTCTTCTTGTTCCAAGATTAGAGTTACTATAAATCAATTTTTATTTCTTATCAAATACTGTATCTTTTCCTTTTGCTTTTGTTTTTTATTGTTTTTTTTTTCGTTGCTGAAACCATTTTGAACCCTACATGTATTTATGTAAAATTAATTGAGCTCACTATGAAAAGAAAAAAATCAAGATATTTAAATTTACTGAAAACATGATTTACATGATTTTGAGCCGATTTGGGCTTGACAATTCTTTTTTTCAAATGGGCATGGCTTCCAAACGGAACGCCCAGGCGCAACAAATTTGGTGTCAAAATAAGAAAATCATGAAACGTTGCGACGATGCCTCTTCACGTTATATACATGTACATCAAGTGAAACATCTAAGGGGGGAGGGTAATTCAAACCCCCCTAATCCTTGCCTTTTCAGGGTTCAATGCAAATGGTGTACATGCATCTCTTGTTCACACGGGACCGATAGCTTAGAGTCTCCTCCAAAAGACTATGTTTGTAAGTAGTTTGTACTCAATGCACTACAAAGGCATGAATATCATTGCAATAAGGACGTCCAAATAATTTTTTTTTGGGGGGGGCGCTAAGATGGACTGTCGTGAAAGCAATAGGTCAGTTTTACCTACGTTAACTCTCTGCACGTTTCCTGCCAACAAACATGAGTACAGTATGATGATAAATTTAGATAAAAGAGTCTCCCCCCAAAATAATGTTTTTTTAACAGAAGCAGAAAAATTTGGTGAGTAAAACAAAAAAAGAAAAATATAATATATATATTTTTTATATATAAAAATATATATAAAACGAGTAATATAAANGGGGGGGGGGGGGGGGGGTCTGTAGTGAAAGCAATAGGCCAACTTTACCTACGTTAGGCCCCGGTCACATAGGACCCTGAAAGCAACACGACTCACCCCGACTCTTCGTTAATTCACATTCAACTGCCTGTGAACAAAAGTCGTGTTGAATCGTGTTGCTTCCGGGGCCCTATGTGACCAGGGCTTTACATGTAAATCTCTGCATGTTTCCTGCCAACAAACGTAATTACATGTATACATGAGTACAGTAGTATATTCCAATTTATTTCAATCAAACTGCAATACTTGGTATCCAGTGTGCATTATTAGGTACCATGTCAGAAGCATCAGGCAAGCAACAACCTTTGTGTTTTTTGCATCTCTTTATAGCAACCTTGCCTAAAAAGTAATTTTCAGACATGTGTTCTTTGACTTTTCAATTCATTCTCAGGCTTATTTCCTTTGTGTCATTGAGTGAATTGTATTTAAAAAAAAAAAGAATGATAAAAAAACTTTTCTGACTGAACAACACTGTTTCTTACAAAATAGAATATTAAGCACAAGTTACATGTACATTCTTTAAAAAATGGCAACAAAAATATGTCAAAGCACAGCAAACCTTTCATTACCATTTTTTTTTTGGGGGGGGGGTGTTCCATAATGAAATTACAAGATACATGATAAATATATCCTGAAAAGCCATTTTCAGTCAAAAAAAAAATTAAGAAAACAACTGTTTCAAAATACAACCTGCATCTTCAGTCACATCCAGAAACTTTACTCCACTATTCTAAATCTAGGGTATAGGAACCTACATGTATTCTTTTCTAAGACTTTTTTTTCAACTTTTTCCAACATGCCAACACAATTTCTCAAGTTATTCTTGGGACCCAAACAATTTTGTTTGGGCTCATCATCATCATCATCATTTTCTTGTCCTCATCATCATCATCATCATCATCATCATCATCATCTTGTCATCATCTTCATCATTATCATTTTTATCTTGTCGTCATAATCATCATCATCATCATCAAAATTGTTTGGGTACCACCATCATCAGCAGCATCATCATCATAATCATCATCATCATCATCATCATCACCATCATCATCACCACCACCACCACCGCCTCTACCACCATCATTACCACCATCATCATCATCACCTTTATCACCATCATCATCATCTTGTCATCAGCATCATCATCATCATGATCATCACCACCACCACCACCGCCTCCACCACTCATCACTACCACCATCATCATCATGATCATCACCACCACCATCACTGGCACACCATCATACTAAGGCCTAATCATCGTCGTCCCCATCATCATTATCATCATCATCATTATCAGTCGTTGGATGCAATCATGTACATGTAAGTTATTAGCGTAGATGTGTCTAAAGCAGACATTTTGCTGACCATACAGATCGTCACACATAGAATCAGATACAGCAATCACCTGTCGACCTGATCAGAAGAAAAATGATTGCGTATTACGTAGGGACCAAGGCATAATAAATGAAATTATAGAGAATCCCCTCTGCCAACTCCAGCCTAAGTGTGCTGAAACCACTTAATTAGCATTTAGCAGCCTAATAATTCACAAAGTCAGCACAACTTATTAGCTGACGTTAGCAAGGCCCCAGAACCAAGTCAAAACCGGAATTAGACCCCCGGCCGGCCTCGCTTTATATTCATCATCATGTTACGTCATGCAAGAATAAGAATTGGCTATCTTGTACACAAAAAGAAATGCGCGAACCAGACTGGCTAACTCCACTTGGTTGAACAGCAAACTATCAGCCGCAAACAATCGCCAGCACGCGACTGCGCATGCGGTGTTTTTACTGCGCCTCTAGGCTCTTCTTCTTCGTATCATGCAAGCATCTCCCATCTCAATTAGGATCATCATCACACTCACAGTCATCTTGACCTCACCCATCTTCGTCACCATCCTCACATCAATCACTAAAATTATGTTCTCAAATCTAACTTTAGATCTATCTTAACTTTATGGATGCATACTGATTAATGAATGATCTCATATTTGTTCACCACACACACAGTCCAATTACCGGTAGGCCCTACTGAATTAGCATCAAATCTAAATTATGATCGCGAGAAAATGACCGAGTAAAATGTGAAAATCAGGCACAATCGGAGCGAGACTGGGTTTAAAATGTAGTCAACTTTATAGTTACCTCATTGATCTTGATTCTTTAGACATCGGTGCCGCCATTTTTACAATTCCAATAAAAATATTCAATAGGATTTAGTGTACTGTCACCTCTCTTTCAACATTTCGCAGACCGCACCTGACTTTCGCGGATGGATAAGCTGAAGAAATCGACCAGTGCCGAGCGCATTACTTATGGTAGCGTCAACTAGGCAAATAAACGGTCTGCATCTATTTCACACGTCGACTTAATATTTTGATATGTTATATCAATCATTTGTTTGATAAAACTTTGCGATCTTATTCATCTTTGTTCAAGCAAAATTCAGGAGTTTTTATTTTATCTTTAAATTTTGGCTCACCTCGCTCCAGTCCTTGCCTACGCCTCCGCCAGCCGAAAATCCTCTATCTTTCTAAAAAAGTTAAAAGGTTGTTATCAACGACATAACGTTAATTGCATTAAAACAACTCAATCGGTAGAACACCAGTCTAGAATGAAGTGGTTCACTACAGGGATTGCAGAACGTTTTGGAAAATGGGGGGACTTTGCATTGCCATTTTTAAATACTGCCATATAGGCTAGGCGCATTTTCTGAAAAGTTTGAGGGAAGGGGGTACCCTAGATGTGGCCAGTATAGGCGGTTTTACTGATGACCGAAGTTATATAATAATAATAATAATAATGAAACACTTTTATATAGCGCATAACACAATCATGTGAAAGTGCCTAAGCGCTTGAAACATGGAAAGAGAGAAAGAAATCAGAAGACTTCCTAAACAGATTATAATCGAATTTCAAAACTAAGAATCCAGTTACCATATATTACTGGTTGCTATGTCGGGTGATCCTAGGGCAATCCTCGGGCCGTCAAGAACAACCTTGTGCATTGATAAAAGTTGCATCTATTAGTAAACCCGTCTATTGCTTAAAATTGTCTTATATAGCTACCCACTTCTTATTCAAATCTCCGCTATTAAGAGGGGAGCGAAAGAAGTTTAGATGTCTTCGCGTTATTATGAGTAGCTAGCTACGACCATTTCGTGCAATAGGCGGGTTTACTTATATATTCAAATTTATGTGCGTTAAACGTCGTTACGTGGTATTCCATAGACCGGTTGATAACAATGAGACAATACTTGGAATCCAGTTTGCATACATTACTTGTTGCTATATCGGGCAAGCCTCGGGCAAGCTTTGGGGTTGTCAAGAACAACCTTTGTGTTAGAGGTATGCATAAAATTTGCATCTATTAGTAAACCCGCCTATTGGCACGTGGCCTGGGAGACATTAAAGGGAACTTCACCCTGACATTGATGTGTTGTAAGTAGGTTAAATGAAAAAAAAAATAATAAGATGAAGAAAAAAATCTTAATTCAATTGAGGAATCACCACCATGCTCAGCAAGCGATTATGTGAAATTTATTGACCTTGCCTTCATTCATTTGCCAGTTATACCTTGGTTATACTTGGGCAGCTGGGAGGGTGGGAGGTTGTATTTAAGTTTCAACTAAGTTTTATCTTTGTTTCAGTATACTACATAAGGATTAAATTTACATTATAACTATTCTTCAGTTTTAATATTTTTATAGTCTCACCATAATTATTTATTTTGTATATCTGGACCTCTTGGAAGAACAGAAGTATTTATTTTAATTCTTCTGAAAGGGCAATCCAGCCAATCTTATCAATTGCACGTTATGTTTTTGTTCACATGTACATTTGCCAAATGTATTCTTATTTCGTATCATATTGTATATTATATGTCTTTTTAATGATTGGGAATAAAGTGCCATATACCATACCATACCAGATCGAATTAATATGACCATATGATACTTACACACACAAAAAAACTATTTTGTAAACTTTTCTGAAAAAGAAGAAACTGTGAAATTCGGTGTGCAAAATGACATATTGTGCTGTATGTTACTAACTCAAGGAGTCCCGACAGATGTCATGAACATTTTTAAAATTCATAACTTTTTAATGGATCATCTGAATTTGCTCGAATTTTCCAAATCTTATCACCTTTTTTTCCATATACTGGCAGTACATTTATTTCTGGGGTCAATTCCCCTTTAAACTTTTGGCTGAATGGAAACTTGAAAGAGAAACACTTTGAGTAGAGGACAAAAGTTCGGAACAAATTTCAAAGAAGAGTCTACCCCAAAATAATTATTTATTTAGCAGAAACAGAAAAAAAATGGTGAGTAAAACAAAAAAGTTTGAAGAAAATCAGACAAGTACTGTAATACAAAAGTTATTTATTTTTTTTAAGATTTGAAAAAAATGGGCAAATCAGTGGAAATTTTCAGAGATGTTGCCAATTTGATGGCATCATGGGTGCACAACTAACCATAGTTTTCATTATAAATATGGTGCAAAATTCATTATTTTTACTGAAAGTTGCAAAGTTTGTATTGATGTAAACATGAAAATAGTGGATCTACATATCTATCATAGAGATATCCCATGGTTAAAGTTTTGAGGAAATCATATTTTTGGGGAAAAAGCAACATTTCACAACATTGATATGCCATAGATGGTCAGTTGTTCATCTGTGACGTCATCAGTTGCCAATTTGTCTAAATATTCAAACATTAATAACTCTCTTATTAGTTGTCCGATTTTCCTCAAACCTTTTTGTTCTGTTCATCTATTTTTTCTTCTCATGNATAAACAAAGAATAAGAGCAGGATAGACAGAAAATGAGGATAGAATAAATGCAAAACAGAGAATATCAAAAGAATAGACGGAAAATGATAAAAGAATAAACGATAAACAAAGAATAAGAGCAGGATAGACAGAAAACGAGGATAGAATAAATGAAAAACAAAGGATAACAAAAGGATAGACATTAATGCCGATAGAATAAACGAAAAACAGAGACTAACAAAAGGATAGACGGACAATGGGGAAAGAATAAGTAATAAACAAAGAATTACATAGGAATGAACAGAAAATGATGATAAAATAAGTGAAAAACAAAGAATAACATAAGGATAGACAGATCATGAGGATATAATAAGCAATAAACAAAGAATAACATAAGGATAGACAGAAAATGAGGATAGAATATCTTACAAACAAAGGATAACATAAGGATAGACAGAAAATGCGGATAAAATATACAAAAAACAAAGAATTACAAAAGGATAGACGGAAAATGAGGAAAGAATAAATGATAAACAAAGAATGATGACAGGATAGACAAAAAATGAGGATAGAATAAATGCAAAATAAAGAACAAAAAGATATACATTAATGTAGATAGAATAAGTGAAAAACAAAGAATAACATAAATTCATCCAAGATTTGATTCAGAAACTACATCGAGCGCTCGTTTATGTATTCTGCAGTCAATTTACAACGCTACTTGATGGCGCAGTTGCGCAGTAGCGTAAGTTCACAAACGTTCTGCGCATCTCATCCAGGGGGTGATTATTAAATGACTAATTAGTGGTTTACTGCGTACAAATTTCTCTCCATAGTGAAAAAATGGTATAGAATGCTGAATTAGGCCCCAAAGTCTACAATGATACCAAATTTTAGGGTATTTAATATCATGTTTGTTCTACTTTAAACAACTTCAATTCAAGCTATCACAATAGCTCGATATCACGATGCACACACACACAAAAGAATATTTAATTTCTCTTATGCTGCATAGAAATGCTCAACATGTGTCTTATGTTTTCTCTTTTAATAAGATACCAAGCTATTCTTTTTAATAGTCATGAGGCTATGAAGTTGTTTAATTTGTCCAAATTCTTTAGTCTCTTCGAGCTGCCCACAGTGGTGAATGATAAGCCACTTTTTCTTTTAGATCTCGGAATTATAGGCTACCTCCTAGACCACTACTTTCAAAATTGTTTTTCACTTTAAAATATGATTATGAAAATGAAACTAAAGGGAGGAACATATGCTGATGTGATAATCAATTATGCATTTTTCACAATAATGCCCATTCATAATGGGAAAAAAAAACATTTAAAATGATATTTGTAAGAAGATATCAAGATATTGGTCGCCTTCCTGCCTGAAAACTAAGACTACTTACCAATATGACTGCTGAACAATCCGATGAATTTTGGGTTTTTTTCTCTTATGGTATCCTCTAGACGCAAAAGACTACTTATCTTGCTGGCTAGAACTGTTACAAAGTTTAGTAAATTGCAGCACTTTATGATTATACACGTAATGATGTTCATCATTATTCAAAAAGTGTGGAAACCTTTCTGATGAAGAAAATATTCAAAAAATCGAAACAAGATTAGAACATTTTTTGCCTTTCTCCATTGCTCTATGTTTCATCAAATCTTTTTTACCCTCTATTTTCTATTTAAATCTCGCCCCTTTCCTCTCTCTCTCTCCAATCTCTATCCCCTTTTGCTACCATGGTATTTGATAGTACCAACTAGATTTTTTCTCCCATCTCTCTTTCCAATATCTTCATTTCTCTCCTCATGTTTAGACATTCTTTCTCTTTTCCTCGATCCCTCTTTCTTTTTAATTTCACCCCTCTCCCCTCCCCCCTCCCTCTCTATCTCTATCTCTCTGTATCTGTATGTCTGTGTATGTGTTTCTCTATCTCTCTCTCTCTCTCTTCACTATCTACCCCTCCCCCCATTTAACCAGCCTTTTAGCTCTGCTTTTCACCCTTAATTTTCCCTTATCCATCTCTTCTTTTGTCTCCTCCTTTTTCGTGAATTATACAATTCAATTCAATTCAATTCAATTTAGTTTATTGATTTTCAATCCACAAAACATGTAAATTATACATGTACCCAACAATATACTCTCTAAATTCCTAAGATTGAAAGTCAATCTAATAGATTGTAGTTAGGGACCAATCCAAAATTCGATTGAAATTTTCAATCAAATAAGATTGAATTTCAAATCTATTAGACTGAAAATTTCAATCTAATTTGGATTGGTCCCTGACTACAATCTTTTTAATTGACTATTCAATCCTAGAAATTTAGAGAGTAACCCCCCCCCCC
>BQKZ01006830.1:6830-28399 GCA_036244855.1 Temnopleurus reevesii | reverse complement strand
AGACAGAATTGAGTATACGGTGTAAACGATTAATGATATAGTCTACAGTACAAACATACAATCAAGATGCTTTTTTTAAAGTCATTTACAATTTTACTTTTAAAACAAAGGGATAACAATTCCAAAGAAAAAAAAAGGAATGTGGTGGCCAGTTGTTTTATCGGTTCACTCATACTCACGACGATGGAATTCAGAGTCCTCGGGACTAGTAATACTTGTAAGCAAACCTCCTTCTAGATGACACTGGTTATTTGCCGCCGCCCATGTCAGTACGTCAGTGGAGTATTTGAAGCAGTTACCACTATCCGAATCGTACACCCATCCATCGCCACAACTCCCACTAGGTGGGACTGGGGAAATATAGAAAATTGAAGACAGAAAGACACTAATCCAAGGAAATGATAATAATAATAATTTTTGCTTATATATCGTATAATACAAGGGTCTCTATATGTATGCGCTTAGGGTCTCCATGCGCAAAACATAACAAAACTGTGTTTGACATAAACAGAATCAACCTGGCAGTTTTACATGCAAGACAACATGAACACCCTTTCATTTTAGATAGAAAGATAGATCTCACCTCAAAAGCATCTCTAAACTTTATCTCAATGTAACACTTTGAATTGAGTTCATTCGAATTTTAAGATGATATGCTCTGAGAAACAAAATCGAAACACAATACAAATCAAAACATAATTGAAAACTTACGTGTAATGAGTGGCGGTTCAGTAGCAGGGGTGTCATCTATGGAAATTTGATAAACACATGAAGGTGATTTATATTACCGTAATGGGAATATGTATATGTACAACAGTTATAAAAGAAACAGCAAATGCTCATTTTGAGTTCCATCAAGTTTTAACCTCATTTACCCTCAGTATTGTATCTTTCCTACCTTTAACATGGATCTAGATGTTATCTTTTTCGTTTTGTAGAAAGGTGTAAAATGTTGATACATTTTAAATGAATTAGAGTTGACACTTTAACCTTGTTTATATCATTTCACTTACGAGTGTTCAATCGGTGAACAGTCGTCGTATTTTAGTCTCATAAGGCATCACCGACCTCTTTTCTGGTCAATTTTCATCGTCCTGAATATTGCCTGATAAAACACTTAAAATATTTGGTATTTGACTGAAGGTTCTCCGTCTATGTATGAATGGGGAAAATTTTCAATATTTGAGTTATTTATTAAATCATGGTATAACGTAACAGCGGCCAACAATAATGAAAAGTCCAGATAAAGAAGAATCTACATAATCCGATGACTACTGATGGTAAATCAAAAGAAAATGGCCCATATTCTGATGTCAGGTTTAACTTAAACTAGAGTTTAAATCTGTGGTTTGGCTATGGGAAGCCAAAAGTGCAAAAACTTTATTCAAACTGCATAACTCTTATGTTAACTGCTCTCTTTTCCCATGCTCTAAGAGTCTAAAAAACTATTTAAGGTTTTCTTCCAAGACAGTTTTTAATACTATGAGTGTCAAATGTGCTGGTAAATTAAACACCGACTGTTATAGATTCAAGCCTCTTTTGGCTTCCCATACTTAAACCACAAATATAAACTCTAGTTTAAGTTAAACCCATAGAGATATATAGCCGTAGTACCTCTATGGTTAAACCTGACATCAGAATACGGGCCTATGTGTCTATAGGTGAATAATTACTCAAAGTTACTCATTTTTCGTTCATAGATTATCTAGTTCACTATTTGCTGAATGATGAAGAATAATTTCCCTTATACTTACATTTTGGCATTTTGCAGATAAATCTATAAAGATTGTTACATTTGACATCGTTCCACGTCCCGATCTTATAAAAGTAGTCTTCCAAATGTACACAGTCTTCGTTGCTATAGCTGTTACTGGGTTCGCCAGGGTTCCAGTTGATGTAGTCATACTATGAAAGTCGAATATAGGAAATAAAAAAGCATGGTGAATTACGGAAAAGGGGTTTATAATTTTGGTGTTACCGGTATTGAATTTGTGTCAGCACTTTTTAAGTGTAGATTAGGCCTTACTTTTTAATAAATGCAATATATTTTCATTTGTCATCAGATGAAACTAAACAAGCAAACACACACACACACACATACACACACGAATACCCACGTAAAAACATTTTAAAAATGTAATAATTTTTCGTTATCAGAATATACAATGCTCCTAGTGTGCTTTTCGGCATCATCATACATTCCCCATTCGTCACGATTATCAAAGAAAAATATTAAATGTATACTAAATGTATACATACCTCAGTCCCGTCCGTCCATATCCAAGTACCTTCAACCTGCGAATCTGTTAAACCGACCCACGTCCAATCGGCTATATAATGTAAGCGTTCTGTGCAAATAAAATATGATCACATGAAATTTAGTGTTCACTATTGAGAAGTACAAGTTTCATTCAGTACGTGCATGTTCTTTAGTTTTCGACACTTGGTCGTCTCTGAAAGCTACTTGCCAAATCATGATCCATGTCCACTAATATCAATACTACAAGATGACTGATATTCCAATCAAAATTATATGTTATACAGAAAACTAGTGAAAATGTTAATGCTTTTTTTAAGTGTCACATTAGTTTCCATGGGCGGTGTGACGCATGCCTTCAATCCAAGGTTACATGGGGAAGTTAAGTACTAGCTTCGAGGTTCGAGTTAAAAAAAAAACACCAGAAACCAATCCCCCCCCCCTCTCTCTATTTGGTTAAAAAAGAAGAAAGATATGATGTCGAATACCTTTTTATTTTGTTTCTAGTACATGCTTATACTAAATATCTTGATATTACTTTACATCTTTTATTTTACATTGTATTGTTTTGTTTCGTTTCTTTACATGTATTATACTATGATATGTGATTTGTGGAAAAATAAACTTGAACTTGAACTTGAACTATTAAACCAAAAATAAATATTATTCGGCGTTATGTTTGTAATCATATCAAATGTAGCAGGAAAAGAAATACTGGCAACATGTTAATTAAATGTACCCGACGAAATAAAATCTTAAATTTTACATTAAACTGAGAGTCAATCAAAACGTATTTCTGCACGATTTTGAATTCTTAATCACGTATTTTACGGTGTAAAAAAGGATAGTTTATAACCTGTAATGAACGACTGCTCTCCATTCGAATGAATACTCGCCAAATGTGCACCATCAAACATAGCAGCACAGTATGATTCTGATTCAGTGAATGTCAGTGTAACATCGGGAGAATAGTAGCACCAATCACCATACAAGCCCCATTCACGTTCACATGAGCCAACCTCTGAAGAAAGAAAAAACATTTACAAAACGGGTTACACTGATACAGGGATAAATTTCGTATCACCCTGATCATCGCATGATTGAGGACAAAAATAAAGTTACATGAGATTAAATTAACCAGTATTATTATTTTAGTATGGAAACCAATATCAATTCATTCATTAAAAAATAGGTTTAATTAAAATGGACGAAAATTAGAGAAAAAAAACCCCACAACTCTGATAGCAATCAGTGAACGCTACGATAATAGTAGTGTTTTAATAAATGTGAAAAATGTGAGCAAAGATATCATCTTTTACATATTTTATATAATAGGCCCTAGTTGTGTGGGCAGTCGACGAGTGTTTCTTCGTTGATCCAATAAGAAAATTTAATTTTCATGCAACCTGAAAATGCATTTGACAGAAAGTATCATCAGGAATCCACAATTCGGGTATTCAGGATATTTTGTGTGTATGTGGTGCTAATTATCATCATTCATGGAGGTTCAAATAGAAGCAGTGAGCGTAAAAATTTCCTTGGTTATTGATAGATTCTTTGAAGAGAAAAAAATATATATATATGCACGAGTGATCATTTAACTGTACTCACTCTCTGGTGACGTCACTGGTGTAACGGTTGATCCTGTAAAAATAAGCAGAAATAAACATGAAGAAAACCCATAAGTGCAGACTAAAATGTTATGATGAAGAAGGCGTAATCATATGTGTAAGTTTCAATAGAAAATGCTGATATTACAATGTTATCGAAGACGAATGAATGATATAATGAATAAACACCATAAACATTCAAGATATTGTTAAAATTACTTGTGTTAAATAAAATGATTCTTACCAGATCTTATTTTGCACAGGAAACCAGCTAGGAGCGTGCAGAACATCTGAGACCATTCTCCAGTTTCTTTTGCTGAAAGAAAAAGTTTTGTAAAACGACAAATAATTTCTCCTTTGTGAAATCATGGGTGGCTATTGTGGTCATAATACATTTAAATTTAGTAAATCCATGGGAGCCTATAATTATACGAAGTATGACATTCATGGTCAACTACATAAATTGTCTGTTCTAACGTCATACATATTAAGTTCATTCATGTTATTTTGTTTGTATATTTAAATGATTGATTAGAATAGCATTTGAATCTGAATCGGGTAATCTCTCTGCACACATTAAAAGCATAACAATAGCATCGATTTATGATTAGATGATAATATACACCTCTCAAAAGTTGATGACCACTATTTAATTGTTAATAATTGTGATTTCATACGATATCATAAATGTAGTATATTCCTGCAAATACCTCAACTAGATTATAATGGCAAAAACACTGCAATCATTTTCACTCATAAGTGAATTAATTAATATGATGTCGCTTACTCCAGTACGTGCACCGAGAAATGAGCCTATGTTAAAAGAATTAATATCGATCCACAGCAAGTATAGTAAACGTGGAAGAATTAAGGCAGATACCGTCTACTCACTTGTGTTGAGGTATGCACAGTCTGCTATATCCTCTGTGTTCTGAGGTAGTCCTGGCGACCAGTGGGTATAGGTAGATTTGGAATCGTGCACCCAGTTCCACGTGCCATCTTCCAGATAATCTTCATAAATACAAATAAATTGTTCGCACTTTAGATTTTAATGAATGCCATTAAGTTGATGCTTAAACTGAAAAAAATAGTGACTGTTGTATTTCTTCATACTTATAATGTATTAGATATCAAAATACCCAGGTTAAAAATAATGTTTCGATTAATCTTTGGTTGTACAAATTTATTTCACTTGTATAACATTTTGATTCATTGCTGATTTTTTCTTCAAGCCATGTTTTTTAGCATCTATGACAGGATTTGTTTAGGCCATTTTTTTATGAAACAGGCATCAGGAGATAATCTAAATCAGAAAAGAAAGAAGCAATTGTATAAAGGGCTTTCAACTTCCCCGAAAAAACGTCCATGAAAAAACGTAATCCAAAAGGTTAAAGAGTGCTACCATCTAAATCAGCTTGATTTAAATTTCGTCAAGTAATTATATCAAGATATCTTTTGCAAACTTTCGTATTGCACTTTGATTGCACGCTGATTATTCATTCTTATTTGAGAAGAATTCAAAGAAGAAATGTTATTTTAAAGATTAATGTAAAATACATGATACGGAGCTGACTCCAGACCACAGCTTAAATTCTGATTTCACAATTTCTAGAAAGCTAAATCATCTGACTTTGAACGAAAAAATATTACGTACCTGAATATCCAAACCACATGCCTTCCACGTTCTGTTCTCTAAGAAAATCCATATTCGCAGCAATGAACGTGTTTTCAGCACCACTGAAAAAACCATGATCATAACTTTAAGAGGACTCATGAACATGATGAAAAATAATGATTTGTTGCTTGTAGTTATCATGACCGTGTAAAAGCAATTCGAAGTTTTCATAATCTAACTTGAATATAGGCATGATGCTGCATAATCGAGAATTATTGATATCAGAGTCATGATGTGAAACAAATTTGTAACTGATTTGTTATCCGAAATATATATGTTTGAATAAATAGATAAATATAAGAAAATAAAACTGATGCAAAAACCTACTTTTCTATCACTATACTCACTCTAAAATAGTGCTTAACCATCCACCTTGCGAGCTACAGTAATAGTTAGCATCAAACCATGTTCTCTGGAGAGAGTTAAACTGATAGCATTCTCCACCGTGTAGCGTCCAACCCTCGGCACAGGTACCTGATGTGGAAAGATGAGGTTTGAGATTTAGAAATGAGAACAGATAATGAATGAAATTTACGATACTGTGAGAATGATGATTGTATTAAACAAAAAACAAAGACGGATGCGAATGATAGCAATGCTTGATTTACCTTGTCCTCTTTCGCAAATGGTACGCTTCTTCTCGCTGCAATCATCGACACTCCATAAGTCTGGATTGGTTCTCCTTATCATAGCACAGGCAGGATAGACGCTGAAATAGAGCAGGAACAGAACAAAACTTAGATTGCTATTTCCATATCGATCTATTTTGATCATCATTCTATAAGTGGAATAAAGTTACAAGAATGAATCGAATTCAAGTGACATATACTCTATCAGAGATATTACTGTGAATTATTCAATGCATAATGATTGTTAATAGAAGTATCTTTTAACTTTCATCTTTAGTTATTTGTTTCTTGTAAGATATTTGAATTATCAGTATATATGATTGTGAATTATTCTAATATTTTCTTTGTATATTTCATTTTTATCTTGCATTTTACTTGTTTATATTATTCATGTTATATCTGTCATTTTATTGTACTATCAGGACATTGATGTAAAACAGCTGATTGCTGATCTTTTGTTCCTGTATAAATATATTCTGATAAATAGATAAATAGATAAATAACTAAATAAATAAATAAATAAATAAATAAATAAATAAATAAATAAATCAATCAATAAATAATAGTTTTTATACCGACTTTGATAGACTTTCAAGTTTGATCATGGCACAGAAATGAAGAACTTACTCTGGGTTTGGTTCTTCTGTATTCCAGTGACTGTACCCTTCTATATCCGATCCATCTTGCCATGTGAAATTACCCTGATTGTCCTGAAAACCAATGCATAAATCAAAGCTATTATCATGCAGAAATTTATAACATACTTATGGATTACAATGCACAAGTTATTCTTGTATTTATGGTGGATTACCATGCTTTATAAGCACGACTACTAAGTTTAAATGTTCAACACATTACCATATACTCTAAATAAAAAAGTTTAATAAAGTCAAGTCCAATGGATCGATTCCTACGTACAATTTCTGAAAAGTTAACAAAAAACTATGTATTACAGACTTAAATTCAAATCTTTATGAGAGGTAACGTTAACTCTACGTCACTCTGTTATGTCGTTACTCACGTGGCATCATCCATCATTCCAAAATTAAACTCCAAATTACAAAAAAGAGAAAAATCGATTTGTGTCAGTTAAAACTAAATTTCTAATCTTTCAGAAGATGTAGGTATGGACCAATGCTTTGGACTTAAATTGAAGTCCTTGTAATTTAGAGTGTAGCCTTAAATCAGATTAGCAGTGACCTGGTTATAATTGCCACACAGTCCTACATTTTTTTTCGACAGGCAGTCTAGATAGTGATGAACATGGAGTTTTGTCGGTAATGTTGTGGATTGTAAGTGTTTTTCTTTCTTTTTAGAAAAGGTTTAAAATATTCCGAAATTTGTTACTTGATTGAATTGCCTGTAATTGCAGCACAACAGACGAAGTATGATATACTTACTCGATCGCTCAGCCCAATCCAGTATGGAAAATTATATTTTTGTTGCATGGATGTAGCAAAGGCTTGTTCTTGAGCATCATTGATTGATATGATATAACCATCCATCATAGTGCAGTATGTTGTAGCCTCATCGATATTCTTCGTATCAGATATCCAAAGGTAGCATTTATCCCCGTACGATTCCCACCCTGCTTTCACGTCACATTGTGGTATTTCGGCTGTGAAGGACATGGATAAACTCGTCAGAGAAAGGCAATGGCTGGGTAAACTCTCAATTGCATGCATTCCTTAGTATTTCATCATTATGACAAAGACTGATATATTTGTCAAAGTCGAACGGGTGTCAAAACAATGTTCAATGTAATCTCGTCACTCCAATACCATTAGATTTCGCCTTAGTTTAAACATTATCATCATACTGCGACAGCGGAACTAAGATTTAGAGTTACTGATAATTATGATTGGACTTGAAGAAGGTTAGAGTTAGAAATGAGATTGCAAACAGCAGTTCAGGATATAGTACAAGAATTAAAACAAAAGAAATGTAGATGGACAGGGCGTGTAGTAAGAAGACGTGATAACAGATGGACGTTTGAACTAACATATTGGAGCCCAATACAATACACCAGAAGAAGAGGAAGACAAAGCAGGAGATGGATGGACGACCTCGAGGAATACCATGGTGTCACATGCAAAAAAAAACTTGAACAAGAGAGAAAGATAATTCTATATAGAAATGCATGAGGGGGCCTACCTTCAGCAGCGGAACGAAATAGGCTAGATATGTAGATAGATATACATTCTGATATATTACCGAATCCTTTTGATCATGCAAACTGGTTGATTGCCGAGCATCGTTCATTGCTCCATTGTCCTCCAACTAATATTTCAGTGCAATCTCCGGTTCCATCACTGTTCTCTGGTTGTCCATCTGCCCAGTTGCTTAAAAGATATCATAAAATACATAGGATTATTTCATCCATTAAGTTTCGTTGCTTGAAAGTGTCATTCATCCGAAAGTAGTAACAGCACTGACTTTTGCTATTATTAATTCACTTATTTTGAAATGTAAAGTAAGTCGCTCATTGTCCGGTTGTGCAACCAGATTAACGCCTGATTCATTATTTAGAAGAATAGCTCGTCCTACATTTTTCTTAATTTCATTTCGAGCAGTGGTAACATAAGAAATCCCCATTTAATACAGTAGATAGTATGTACTTCTGGCCATTTATGACGAATACAAAATCGAGGAATAACCATAAATATGTCTTTCATTTTAATATTACGCGTTACTAATGGTTGAGCTTGACAAATTTATTCAAATCCATAATTCATGATAGAGATCGTAACATATTTTTGTATGACTTTTTAAAATGACATGTGGCCAAATTATGTCCATTTCTCTTTGGACTTTTTGAAGGAATTATTAGTATTTGATGCCAGTCTTACTCAAATGTAAGTGGGGTGTTATCCATCCATACAAAGACATTATCCTCGAAGCGATCCTGAAGACCTATCCAGTAAACCTCATCATATACAGCAGTCTGCTGAACAAACCAATCCTATACCACAAAATGAATCAATATCATTATTTTGGTATGTAAAAATGCACATACGGCATAAAAAACTAAAGAATGTAGAAAGAAATAGATTAAATTACTTAATTATCCTAACATTCATATTTCTATTCCAAATGCTTGTAATCTTGAATCGACAGTCATTACTATATACGTCTCGACAGCGAAAATTCAATTTCTGGCAAATGTACACATAGTTATTTTTTTTCATTTTCTTAGTAATGAAATGTGTGATCTTTGTATTATGAAAGATTATGACTATACCAATTAAAGGATCCCATTAAAATAAGCCCCCGTCTCTTATGGACTCTCCTTGTCATGGTATATTTTTACACTTTCATATGACGAATAAAATCGAATCGAGGACCGAAATAGACCAAGGAAAGAACCCCCATTAAGATCTATAAGCTATAAAGAAGACGAAAGAAAGTAGCTATCTTGATATTAACAATTTTTACACATGGAGTGCGTTTCATCAAGCTTGTCGCAGTGACAATTAGTCTGCGCTGACTAATAAAAAAATACCTTCTTGAATCTGATTGGATGAAAGCACTATCTTTGACTATTGCTATGGTAACTGTTGGAGGATGAATGCTCGTCGCTACGACAAACTTCATGAAACACCATCTTAATCTACACTCCGTTCCATAATACATGCGTCTTTCATCTGCTACGAACTTTGCGAACGGCCAAATGAAAAGATTTGTTTAACTTTATGGTCCAATTTCTCTGTCAGTCGATTTAATAAAATGCTTAAAGAAGGAAAACTTACATTCATGTTCTGACTCTCGATCTTGATTAGATCAGCATGTCTTTCCTGGCAGTATTCCCTTGCCAATTCAAATGACATTCTAGTCCCGACAACAAGGACGCATGATTCCTCGTATTTCAACCACCCATCTCCACAACCCGCTGTAAGGAAATCAATTAACAACAAAGGGAAAACATTGTATATTAGAAAACACAAATGCACTTTATCAAAGGAACTGACACATATTTCCGCGAATCGAAATAATGTTGAGCTGATCCAGCCTGTGTTATATTCATAATTCTAAATCTTTGGCTAAAACAGCAATCCCATGGATTTTATGAACTTGGTAGTCTTGCATATTTGAAGATATAATCGACACAAGAAAAAGATAATACGTAAGCATATTATGCAGCCATACGCTTACTTCTTAACAGCAAGACACCATGAGCAGAAAACATCTTCGGGAATAGAGTGTAATCTTTTCGTTGGCCCAAATCTAAGTGATAGCTGAGCACTAATCCATTTTTACTAAATTTTCATTTTTTTTAAGATAATAAAATGATTACACACATTTAAACGTGTATGGAGATGATTTGGCAATGCTAAATATTGCTTTCAGTACTGACATGCATTGTTTATTATCTCATCTGTATCAAACCAGCTCATAAATAAAGATTACTTCGATTGTCTTGTAGTGTAGCCATCGAGCCTTGTAAATGAAAAAAAAATAAATGAGGGTGCTCAAATGTCTTCAAGACCCTATACCCTTGATCTTTTACTTGGATTACATGAATATCCTACCAAGTAGGATTGATATTCATTAAATTCCCACGAATTATTCACTACACAATGCTAGCTTATCTAAATGTTTTAATCTATGAGTGATTTGACCATGGAATATCTGTTTGAGAACAGTCTAATAACAATATAGAGTGAAGTTACTTACGTGATAAAGGTGGTGTAGGAGTATTCACGACTGTCAAAAAAAGAAAGTTTGAATAATAAACTTGATGTATAATCTTCAAATTTCTACAAATATTTCCTCAGCTTCAAATGCAATCCACTGATCTCTAAGGCTACATGATGTGGTTTCTTTTTCTTTCTTATGTGAAGCGCGTCTCCTTACTTGAAGACATATTTAATCACATTTTAGCATGTTAGAAAGAAAACAGTTAAATGACGTGTTTGGAATTTGGAATTTATTCATTTGTACGTCATTGACATGTACAGCCAACATTTTGTCATTGTTTACGAAAAAAATTATTGTATGAGAATGCTCAATTACCATCATTTGAATTCATTCATTTGAACGTCATCGACATATATACAGCCAACATTTTGTTCTGATTACATTTTTTCATATACATGTACACTGTGTTAGTAATCATTTGTAAGATATATGTAGTTATTATTTTTATTACTATTTCATTATCATGATCATCTATCATCAGTATTACCATTACGGTATCATCAGTACTATAACTAGTATTCGTATTGATTTTAATATTATTGTAATGACTCATTTTTAGACAAAGATGATAAATTGTATACTTACCTGTGGGAGAAGAATCTGTGAGACCTATATGTGAAAAAAGAGAGACTAGCAATAAGGAATTAAGATCCATCTTAAAAGTTAGTTTTAATGAAACTAAATTTTGATATAGACCGACATACGATTTTAGTATCTGGTTATACTGCGAGACTGAATCCAACGGATACTTACGTCAGACTATTCAGGAAATGAATATATCCTTTTCATAATACTGGATATTTATCCAGAAATTCGCACTTAGAAGGAAACGTCCACAAAATATGAAAGGCAACTGAGATATTCACATAATTATATCAAATTGGAACATTCAATGTGAACACTGGGTCAAAATGTAAATAAGCACCAGCTTCAATTATACGTCGAGGTCAATTATAAGTATGTGTATCATCTAATTTTGGCCGATTCAAACAGAAGATAGAGCTGTAAATGGGTAATGACAAATACAATCTCACCAGCTGGTCTTTCGCAGATAGGGTTAGCTCTCCCCAAACATTGTTCATCTCTCCAAAGACCTTCTGAATCTATTTCCACACAGTCATTATTTATTGATTCATCGCCGTTTGGTTCGCCTGGCGCCCAGTTTCTTAATTCAAATGCGATAATACAGAGTGTATTATATAAATCTGTCATATCTATAGAATATACGGTATATTAGAGAATTTACATTTTTATAACCGCCTAATAGCTTCAGCTACCATTCTAACATCAATTTTCAATTAAGTTCTGATGGATACCGAATGTGTCAAAATTGAAATTAGGTCATCTCAATCAAGCGATCATGATGATTATTTCCATGATTCAAGGCAATTTATATCTGCCCTGAGTCAGTATGAAATGAAGTCTGAACAAACCATTTCGTCGCAATCTTCGCTTGAATATTAATTAAGTTTAATGTAATAACTATAATTGATAATTGATAGCTAGCAGTATTAACTGCTCAAAAATCCTTTTGATTTGAACAGTCCTAAAAATGCATGTGAAATCAATAAACTACTCAAATATGACAGTTCATCATACAGTGCAAGTCGGAATTCTTTGTTCTTTGCATGTTCACTTTAAAGACTCAGAGCAGGGCCCAGTGATCTTACTGTGTTAGAAAAGTGATAACAGGTAAGCAAAACATTTTGACTTCCACTGTATGTGTGTGTGTGTGTTTGTGTGTATGTATGTAAGTTAAAGAAAAATTACATGGCGCCAATAATTAGGGTTTTGCCCTGATGCTCCTTGTCTTGTCGATCTGTGTAAACTTTCATGGGGAAAAGTTGAAATTAAGAGAACCCATTTGCCCAGACTTGGAACCCCAAGAAAATATTTTATATGCTCAAGAAACTCAAATTTAGGATTTCTTCTGAACGTGCAGTCTTTATCAATGTAAGCCTTTACATACATGCAGATGTTTCATGACTGGCCGATACGATTTTGACCTTTGTGAGTATACTTTTGAAGAAAGGATGTTGCTTACTCATAACTGATCCGCGAGGCGTCAACCCATCTGAAAATGCGCGGTATTCCAGCCGACAAACCAAGCCAATACAACGACCCATCTTCAACGATCTCTGTTGCAAGCCAATCCTGAAATGGCAGAAGGGACATTGACACTTTTGTATTTAGTTAGTGCTAATAACCAAGAACTTCATGATATTTGAGCTTACCCATTTCTTAAAATATACACATGAAGTAAATATCAACAGGATCAACATAATGGTAGAAAAGCTGGTCGTCTATCTATTCACAATCAGACAAAGAGAATGGAATAACCATTATGAATCATTCTTTTTTTCTCAAAGGTGAATATACAATGTAGCATCTGATCCGCATATGTATTTTTTTTTATTTACAAAACATACTGGGTGGAAATTCGAATCAAATATTCACTCCCTCGTGAATATGTAAGAAAATGGCTAAAAAAGTGCAATCGTCAGATCGTAAGATGGGTATAACGAAACAAGTTAAGTTTGTATAGGCCTACACAGTTGTACTTAGAAATAAGTAACAAAATGTTCAAGTTGTAATCAACTTCAGATTGATTTATCGCAATATTATTTGATATATTGTAATTTATTCGTTTGTACATCATTTTGCTGAAAAAAAACACATTTTAAATTGAATTGAAAACTAACTGTGTTTCATGTTGAATTAAAAACAAATCAATGTGCTTGAAATTGATCTGTGTAAAAGTAGGTTTGTTGTAGGCTAAAAAGCATACATACATGTATATCATAGTCACCAGTATGGCGTCGTTAAACTTGAATGTCTGAAAAAAAAATCGTTTCTAATATAGGATTTTCCGTCCAAATTCACGAAATTTTCATTTGAATTAGTACTTATTCCATTTGAATAAGCGTAGATCAGTTTTGCCGTGTAAATTGTCATTTAATTTGTGTATTTTTACGTACGATTTACTATATTTGTCAAATGTCTGTAAGTTCTTTCCATTCAATTTAGAAACGAGCCAGTTAGCATTCAAAATAGTCAGTGATCATTGAAGCGTCATTTTTAGCTTTTAGATTATCATATTAGCATTCTCTTTCTGAAAGGTATCATTCAATTTAAGAGAGCAGGTTAATAATGCGGGTAATACAGGAGAAGTGAACAATATGATTATGTTCCGAATCTTAACAAGGAAGGGGTGTATGAATATGCATTCTGCACAATTATTATTTTTTTCAATCAATAGCGTATAAAAAGTTTATTTGCTCACATTTGAATCACCGTCAACTACATATTTGTTGCATGATTATGTCTTCCCTTTATTTCCTAATGATTTAAAATGGAATTATGAGGAATAATATATGGCAAGTCATTTTTTCCCTTTCAGTTCATTCAACAGATTATTGAATTCGATTATACATATATATATTTAAGTTGACCGTTATAATTAATAAAAGAGAATTGATCACACAATGTACGGCAATAATTCATTATAAAAGCCTAAATCAATACACACACACATATAAAAACAAATTTGAAGATTAAGAACATTCTGATATAGATCTTTAATAAAGAATTCAATAAAAAAAAAATCCCATGAGCACTGTAAAGATACCTAAAATCAATTTAAAATGCAAATTGTGTTAACTCGATTACTATGAATGAAATTGAATGATAAGATCCTGCCGTCGCGGCAACCGAAATCCGATTTGTGCTGAATGGAATGACCGCTTCGTGAAAAAAGCGTAATTTTTATGAATTAGAACGAAACTATCACTCAAGCGAATGAAAACTCTGTACATTTGTAAGGAAGAACACAGGAATATGAAACAGTGATATTCGCAGATTCACGGATTTTGTCGAATTTGAAATGAAAGTTAGTTAACATTCATGCTATCCTCGCGATTTTGGCCGCAAAATCCTATATCAGATCCTTGTTTATTCTGGTAAAAACCCATTTTCCTTCTATTTAACAATTTTCGTCACTTAAGATTGCTGTATTTCATGGCCATCAAACTCCTGATTTTTTGTTCGTTGAAGATTGTTTTAAATCGTAATCAATCAGGACAGGCTCCTTATACTTACATTCTTGTCCGCACTCTTACTCGTGACGAGATCAGCATTCAGCTCGATACAGTAGCTCTGAGCATTGCCCCACGTCATGGTGTCATCAATTGGGAGAGAACACATGCCGTCTGGTTCGTACAGCTTCCATCCTGGGCTGCAGTCCTGGCTAACAACGGCTGAACATGTGTAGCAGAAAAGACATTTAAAGATAAGTTCGAGTTCTCCAATATACTTTGATTCAAGAAATGTGGGCTTGATGAATAGGATGGTTTACTTATATGTTCAAACCGTATGCAACTTTCTTTCCAATCCTTGGAATCTAGTTTCCATACATTCCTTGTTGTTACGTTGTTACCTTTTGCATCAATTTGACTACAACCAAATATTCGGTCTCTGAAGCTAACAGAAATATCAGAAGATATCTTACACACTAATGACCCTATATCAAGAAAGGGTTCGGTATTTCATATCCATTCCACTGTCATAATTTTTTTCTGAGAAAAAATTTTCAATGGATTTGCCGCCGATTACATGATGATAATAATAATGATTATATACATAAACACACAAAAAAACAATGTCGGGAGAACTATAATTGCAACCATAATGAGCCGACAAGAGTGAAACGATTAAGGTCATGTATTTTACAATTCTATAAGCAACGTTTGTCACAAGTTTTCTTTCTTTTGATATATTTCTTCATATTTTAGGACCTACAATAGATACAGGGGGTGTTCGTATTTGTATGTGTTTGTGGGTTTGTGTGTGTGTGTGTGTGTGCTTACGTGCATGTGTGGGGTGCGCAGGTGTGATTTCGTACCGAGCACAATGTTTTGCTTCCGTAAACAAATCATATGTGAATGAGTAACGATAGTTTGGAGTTTGATGTGTAAATTACACCTCCCAAGTATCACGTTCAACCTATCAAGTGAATCATTATGATAACACTTTGTTTCAATAAGTACCTGATTACGTTTCATTGCAATATATTCCTATCATAATGGGCAATAATGATAATTTCCCTGACTATATGAAAACATTATATATGTTAACTTAAAATGCAAACAGACCAGTCTTAATGCGTGTGATGTGACCTTGATAACCATTGTTTAACAGCAGCGATTATCAGCCTCTTGTAAAAGGTTCAGCCACACATTAGCCAACGTATGACCATTTTTCGGTACATATGTGCTAAAATTCACAGGGACCACGCTCCGCTGGCGCTGACATATATGCGTATACATGTCTTGCACAAACCGAATTAAGTCAGCGTTTCCGATTAAGCTCTGCTGCAGTTGGACCTTAAAATGAATCAAATTTTCTATGGGCATTCCAAATGTCGGCTATTTACACATATCGTGTGACCACCAATATCAATAAGATATACAGTGTTTATTTGTCAGAAGTTATTCTGACTTTACCTATATATGTTTTTTGGTTGTTACCCCTGAATCGTTCAATTTTTTTTTTTGCCAGCGAAAGGTATGAATGTTTATACCATTATTAATACTTTTTTTCGTAGAATATGCAAAAGTAGTATTTTTGTCGCCGTTAACTTTAGGTGAATATTTCAGGTGAATTAATTATAATGACTAGACGATAATGAGCTGAGAGCCATTTAGTGAATCAGTCATTGATTTTGCTGATTTCCAGTCAGAAATTGTTTGAAATTCAATCAAAGTAAACGAGAACATGGTCAAAATAGAAATATGAGGACGGAGTACAAGGGAGGGGAGACGGAAAATTATGTGATTGATTAACTTAAGCGATTTTAAAGTGTTATTCATTCTCGCAAATACTCTTAAAATGTCCAGATCAATGACTTATTGATAATCTTTGTTATCATTTAACGTCTTGTCATGACTTTCCTATTACATTAACCACTGAAAAGATTTTTTAAAAAACTAGACACGTGAATCTTACCTTGCACCACAATAGCTGCGAGTAGAACTAGCTGGGCAATCATTGTTTTGAAGAATCTGCTATCTTACATTACCTTCAAGTATTTCGTATTTCCATGAGGAACACGTCAGGAATGAAGAAATTACAACACGACAGACTAAGTAACCACTCAAATTCATTCGTCTTATAGAATTACACTAACGTACATTATTGTTTTTATTTTCCTATTTGCATCTTCGAGGTTCAAAGTCACATAATTAATAGGCACTAATTTATAATGTGGAAGACTCGAAGTTTATCTTGCCATTTATCTATATGTTTAAGCTTTGTACAAATATTAATTTTCTGAAGTGGGTAGCACAGTCTCATCCTCTAATGTCGAAGGAAGTACCAATTACCACGTGCCAATCGATAATTGCTCATATGGATTGTGAAGTTAAGATAATCCATTTGCAATCGAATTCCTTAAATAAAGATATCGGTAATAGAAATAGATTGTGTTAATATGTCTGGCAACTTCTCATTTTTTTCGGAATGGATGATGATGCTACACGCGCTTTTGTTATGTGGTAAAGTGCAATGAAGCTGTTGAAAAAAAAGATAAGTGCACCTAAACAGGATTTGAACATGCGGACTTTACCTTTAATACTAGAGGAGATCATAACCACCGGACAACGGACTGCTCAAGCAGAGGCTTGGATTAATAATGAATCAAATACTTTAACTTGATATTTCCCAATATTGAGATAGATTCAAGCCTTATTCACAGCAATTGTTGTTAGGGATATAGTAAAAGAAATAAATTTCATCATTATGTCTCGCAACGGCCCATTTTCCTCACAACGAATGTGTAATATTGGGAAAGATTTGAAGCTTACTGCTCGAGCACTCCGGTTGTCGAGCAGTTTTGATATTGGTATAGTAACTCAGAGATCCCGCAACAGCTCATCCAATACCTTGAAAATATTGTTGATCTACAAACTTTTAACCTTCAAACCAGCATTTACTATACAGTTATGCCACTTGGCCGATCTAAATATGTCCGCTAAACTGTATCATCAACATTGTAGATATATAGTAGGGTGTATCCATGCCTTGCATTTACTTATCAAATTGCAATATTTATTAACGTAACAATTTTACTTTTAAGATAGGATGGGGCAAAATTAAGTATGACAGTGTAACTGACTAATGAGAATTCAAATCATGGTTTGATCAATTGAAGTCTAAAAAGGCTGATGATTACCTGGCAATGAGCAAAAAGACTGAAAAAATCAACTCGCCCAATGAGAGGTATCAGGACCTCGAAACACCCTGAACTCCCCCTTTGATTCTACACACTGTTGTTTGTAAAGATTGCGTAAAATTTTTGTGTCCGTACTTTATGATTTTAATCTGACAATTATCATCATCATCATCATCATTATCATCATCATCATCACCACCACCACCACCATCATCATCATCATCCTCATCACCATCTCGTGTCATCACACAACCATTTCCCAATGTCTATCGCATGCAAGAGCCACGTCATTCATTACTTTCCAGGCCCATCTCGTTGCAAGGCTGTAACATTTGATTGCAGCTCAGAAGTTGAGGCAAAGGTTGACTGCCCTGCCCACACTCACACTATGCAGAGCTATTAGTGTAACCCACTGCAGCACATTTTACCGTGCACCTCCTCATCTAATATCTTTATTTGTTCAAACTACGCCAGGTGATCCATGGGAGTTTGGAACTTGCAGAGTCACTCAGATGGATTCCCTCCATTTGTCATCACATGTCCTGAAAATATTTTACTTTGTAAGGGGGACACAGTGGCTAGGAAGTTTCTGTGCGATTTCAGGCGTTCTGGTATCACAACTCCTGCAATCGAAAAAATGAAATATGTAGATAATTGCATTGCATTGGAGTGTACCATCATCACATAAATTAAAGATTGCTGGCATTGTTCAAAATATTTCCTTTTGTTATTTAAACATAAGCGGTGCTTAAAAATGTTCTATGCAAGATGAAGTGCATTCCAAAAGCTTTTGTTAATCACATCCCAAGAGAGCTTGCCTCAAGTAACGTTGCAATTTCAGTTTGCGTTTTAAATTAAAGGGGAGAAACAACAATTTGTTTGATGTTAGTTCCCATTCTTTTAGATTTTTATGACAAACATACCCAGAGTTACTTCTCAGAAGAAAAGTAAATTATTGTTCGACTAATAGCTTACGACCAGTTTCAGCGTCCGAACCGGATGTGACCCCCCCCCCCCCTTTAATGGGCGCCCCTTCCGTCCCTCCCATGGACCGGAGGCTGAAGAGACTTTTTGTGGCGGGAAAATAAAGTAATCGACCGCCCCTTTCAGATATAGTTACAAACACACAAATAGTAAAAGACACGCAAACATTATGTCAAGATACGCAGTTTTATTAACAGAATTGCATAAGACGTACATATCTAAATACTTTGACATAACAACATCACATATTGCTATTCGAACATCTCACAAAGCACACAATAATCATTCGCATATCTAGAAGAGAAATTTACATTTCGATAATTCTATTTATTTTACAACATAAAAAGAATGGAGGATAAAGTCTGATTAGTTGGTTCAATATACATTATATTCTCATTCCAATGTGTGTTTTTTTTATCAACTGCAACAGCAGATTTATTCTGAGATTGAACCAATTGGTGTTACATATGTGAAAAACAAACCTATAGATGGTACAATATGTACTGTTCCATTTAGTCCTAACCTTTTGTGCTCTGAATTATTATTTCTTTACGTGATTTGATAGAAATAAAAACTTCATGAAATTCAGGAGACGCAGCGTATAAAGTTTTCAATGATACATTGTCAATATTCACGAATGGTACATCAAGAACTCAGAATTTTCTCAGCTATCCTTCACCGACAGACCCTGTAAATTGGCCCGCCCAAAACTTTGTTTTAAAAAGTTTGTTTAAAAAAAAAGGTATTTTGGCATTTCCATGACTGGTGTGCTTATTCTTTCTTAACTAAAATGCGTTGAATGTTAAACAAAAAAATGACTGTGTTTTTCAAAAGCGGTGCACATTGAACAGCCAAACATTCTTTTCTTTGCCTTTTGGCAGTGTTGATTTGCTATTATCATTATTTTTGCTGTAGCACAGTATACAAATAATCTACGCCTCTGCAACTCCTGGGTCTTTGATATCCGCAGGTTTTTCTTTGTCCACCTGAATGTTTGTTTCATACAAAGCGTTATCGAAGCCGACAGGGGGCGTCGGGGTCGGGAATGGATCGGCTGTCGACGATGACTTGGGAGCTTTACGAGCACCAGCGAACCAGGCGACAACCAGAACGACGACAACGATGATCACCACCACAGCGATGACTATACCTGTGATCGCTGCTGACGAAAGTGCTGTGGAAAAGAATGGAATTATGATTATTATCAGGTTAGTGGTCCAGAATGTAATTAGAAATCTCCTTTTCAGAACTTCTGCAAGCAGAATAATCAATCATTTCCCAATCCAATTTTGCAAAAATGTTAAATAACATTATGTTTTGCGTTCCATGATAAAGTGTATTAAAGATAAAAGACCCACCGATTGCATGTCATTTGGTTACTCAAAAGCCTGCCCCCCCCCCCCCCTTGTGAAGTGTGATCAACCTGCATTTTCAATACTTTTATGTAGATATGACTGATAGGACTAAAACACGATGCAACTATATCATGGAAATGTAATCATTATTGTTCTAAATAATATTGCTAATATTACTCTTTTCATTTCTATTAGTATGACTGTTTTAATAATAATTATTGTTATTACTATTATTAATATTTTCAGTATTATTATTATTATTATTGTCACAATCGTCATAAACGTAATACTCACAATCGCCACCAGTGATCGGTTCTGAGTCTGTCTCGTTTCGGGCTGAAAGAAGAAAAAAGTAATGTTGAACAATTATATTCAGATTACACAAGCAGGACAAGAGCGCCAAAAATGTATATTGGATTGTTTTTCTTTTTTATGCCTTTGTGGTGTTCGTATAAAAAAGATTTGTCGAATACATGACACATGATTATTTTGCTGTTCTCTTAATGACTTTAAAATTTATGCCCTCTTTGGTCATGTTGATAGTGGGGCAGTTTTTATTAAGATTTGTTACAGATTTGATTTATTGTGGGTGTCGTGAATATATGTTCTACATAATGTCTTATTGAAACATTTGGTATCTTCACAAATTTGAACTGCTAATGCACATCTATAAAATAGTAATAACTGATGTATTTTGTATCACTCTTATTTGAGAATCGTTCAAAAGGAGCAATCGATAATATGAAACCCCTCTGTTTGACCTATATACAATTATTCTATTTCGATCAACAGAACTAAATTGAAGTATATCAACTCTTTTGATAAAAAATGTATAAATATGAAAGCAATTGCACTTACTCTTATCCATTTTACAGACATAAGAAGCACGCGTGTAGCAATCTGCGTCATTCCATTTGCCATATTCATTGGTATAGATCTCTACACAATCCTCATCAGTTCCTCTCCATTCTTCCGTAGGTTCGCCATTGAACCAGTGAACGTAGTCCACAGGAGTGTTATCAGTGTATTTGAAACCACCTGTATAATATAAGAGGAAAGGCCACGTCAAAAACTTTTAATTCTAATATGGGAATTTCATAATCGTAGAACGTTGGGCAAAAATTTACACAACA
>BQKZ01006828.1:7447-22576 GCA_036244855.1 Temnopleurus reevesii | reverse complement strand
AATGAGTTGTCTGACTCTAATCCGTTTTTATGTAATGTCTATTTCGTGCACCAATTATTCAAAATGTCGGCCTCGTAAGCTGTCGGACTCGTGGGCTGTCGGACTCGTCGATAGTACCCGTGCGTAGATCTACCCATGACTCTATGATATCCTGGTGATCCTTGCTCGGACTCAATGATAACTGCTGGCGTTAGATTGCACCGAAGGAACGGTCACCAGTCTATTGTACAGTCGTGTGTAGATCTGCGCACAGCTTTATGAAACACAGCCCAGCTGTCGAGTTTCCTCACAAAGAATGCGCCACTGTGACTACAATGTGGGGTGGGCCAATTAAGCCATCAGCTGATTATTTTTCCTTCTTGTTCAATATCCTCCTCGAAATCCGAGTCAGGACATGAATAACTGCTTTCCTCAACTTCTGAAGAATCTACCACGTTCCGCATATAAACAAAAAATGTTCAAATCGCGGGTATAATTGGCGCCAAACAACATCATAAATGCATAGAATGACACACGCAAACATCGGTTCTTGCTCAACAATGTCTGTATTTGACGTCATGATGATTGACAGATCGAAGTCCCAACCCACCGGATCCGCGCGGTCCGTTTTTGAGGGGCGTTACAAACAACCATAACATTTCTTGATTTTTCACCTGAAATAGAAAGAGATGAAAAAGGTGGTGAATATGGATGCATATTAAAAGATTAATCAGAAAAAATTAATATACAGTGTCATAAAAGTACCCCTTTAAGACACTTGGTGATGTAGCCAGGGGCGGTATTCTGGTAGGTGTCTTATCTCAAAATATTATCTTATCGTTAAACTGCTATTCTGGAAGCTGTCTTATCTCGGTGTCCTAACTTTTGTCTTATCTTTTGTCTTATCTCTTCTGCGCGTCATAAAAATGCAGCGCACAACGTATTGCGCGCAAGAGATAAGATATATTGGTATTCTGAAAAGTGTCTTATCTTTTGTCTTATCTTATCTAACGTTTAATTTCTCATAGAGATTGAGGACACCTCCTAGCTGTCTTATCTCCGCCATGGCGGCAATTTTTCTTGCATTAAACGTTATTAAGGGAATAGGTTATGTTAAGAAACGAATGTCTGATTATGAAAGACCAATACAGACTTCAAAAAGTTATTTTGTTTAATTTTTTTATGAATTTTGTTTACCTGCGAATTGATGCAACAGGGTGAATTTTTGTGCTCAAAACAAACACGTAATAATTAAGACAATTAATTTGCTAGCGCGCAGTACGCGAAGTGTTTCAGCGTATTGAAACTGTGTTGCGCAAGGGCTTCAGTTTAGCTTTTTATTGGTCAATGAGCTTGAGAGAGGAATGGAACATTGATTTCAATTGGTTGTCTGAGATAAGATAGGCGGGTCTTAAGAGAGATAAGACAGAGAAAAGAGAGTTTTCAGAATACCGATTTAAGACTGTCTTAGCACTGTCTTATCTTATGGAGATAAGACAAAAGATAAGACACCGAGATAAGACAGCTACCAGAATACCGCCCCAGGTTTCTATCTCATTATCATATAAAAAAAGAACAATCCTCTGAATGTTTACATGAGGCAAGTGAGGTCATATCTGGAAGACATGGCTTGCTGTGCTCTGTCTCTCATTAAGGAAAAGTTTCATGTCCTCCCATGCCCAACCATTCCAAAAACAGAGATGCCACTTTTCCGGAAATTTCCGGAATTCCGGAAATTTCAAATGGCGAGTAAAGTTTCCGGAAATTTCCGGATTTTGTTTACGCTTTCGCTTCTTTCATAAGAGTCCCTTTAAAATACGTCAGCGTTCTGCCTGTAGAAATTTCCGTGTGAACTAACTGATCGTTGATCTTTCATTGCGCACAAGTCTGCACGTTCCATTTCATGTGTATACGATACATGTACATTTTCCAACGTGCTCGCGCAATAGATCTTGTGCGCATGTGCGAACGCATTTTACCTGCAGTTTTTCATTGCATTCTAGCGTTTGGTCATATCGCTCTTCCCTGGAGTTTCGGGGATGTGATCTTTGAATTTCCGTTGGCTGTAATTGGCTCGCAGTGATCTTTCGTTGTGTTCGCGCCAACTGACAAGATCAACTAATGTGACGATTTTTTCGCTGTTTTGTTGAGCTGTACTCGGAAAATGTCTGGGAAAATCATTGATCGATCGCAAGATCCTGACTTTCGGAAACTTGACAAAGACTTAAAAAACAAATGGAAGTGGTCTTGGCTCAAAAAAAAAAAGATGCAAATGATGACTATGTTTCTACGTACAGAAGATGATACGCCAGGTCTGGCAATTTAATTCTGGTGAACAACAGACCCATAAATTACGGACAATCTGGTAAGCTAAAACGATTTATCATTCACTATTTGAAGCAAAGGAATACTTGCATAATACAACGCAACCCATTGAGGGGCGTGTAAAGAACGGGGCATCTCCATAAGCAAATTTGATTTTATTCATTGACATTGTAATTCACTGTTCCGTACATGCACGGCCGGCACCGATCAGAAGTATCGCGGCAGCAACATAGCGATCTCTATGCCTAACTTTCCGGGGGTCAATTCGGCATTGATCGGAGGTTTCGCGATCAAAATTTGGAATTCAAAACGGTCCTTAAACATATTGATTTTGTACACACTTACGATTGAAAAGGTGACAAACCATGCGGTAAGACTAAACAATAATATAATTGCTGTATCAATTGTGGAAAGTTTGATACTCCACGATTTTTGAGTGATTGGAAAAACTCATTTTTAATTGATAAAAAATAAATAACACACAAGTTACACAACCCATTCATTGTCATTGACATTTTTTTTTTCACAAAAATCAAAAATAAAAAATGATCAACGCAGAGTCCTCCACAAGACTAGCTAAAAGATTTTATTGTAACTGAAATTAAGTCGTATTCGGATTTTGGACAACGGATAATTAGTGGTGTAGATGGTAGTCTACATGTTGTAGACTATGTCTACGCCCGCCGTGAGGGTCAGGATTTCCAGCAAAAGTTAACAATAAACATGTAAGCTTTGTATTCATTGTGTTTTGTTTTGCAATAAAAATGGGGGAAAGGTGTTAAAAATGCAGCTTCTAAACTGTTTCAAAATGCTAAAATTTGTGAGCTTCCGGGGGCTCTGCCCCCGGACCCCCGCAAGGGCGCTGCCCCTGGACCCCCGGCCGGTTGGGCGAGAGCTCCGTTCGCTACGCTCACTACGCTTCGCAAAAGTTCAGGAAATTTAGGCTAACCCCTGTGGCATCTCTGCAAAAAGGATTGAGAAATCGAAACAGCTCAGTCTGTCCACTTATAGGGAGTCCTTGGTATGGCTGCAACCGTCATCGAGACTGTCCAAGTGAAATGACCCAGGACTATTTCAAAATTCATAGAATTTTCCCAAGTTGGTTATTGGTTTCCACCTTGTAATGTGAACACTGGAGGTGTAACATCCTGGCAATTGTGTCTGATGTTGATGCTCACCCGCCAGAAGATATTCTGAACCTCTTGTAATTGGCTGCTCAGGTACTTTCTTTATATAAATAAATCCCTGATGGTTTCCAGGCAATTATGCATGAGGATGTCATATTTGTATTTCTGTTTCACTGCCAGTGAAACTACAAATACAATGACTACTACCACCATTAACACCAACAGATCTATTCATTAGGTCCTCAGACCAGCAACAACTTAAAGGGGAACTTCATCCACACATAGTTGTGCTCTCAGTGGAAGGAAAAAAAAACTAATGATCAAACCATATAAATTTGAGCAAGATCTGAAAATCCGTTCCAAAGTTAGTTTCCAAGTTTTGAATTGGCAACCTATAGGTTAAAAATTACTGCCATTGAACATGGAGAACTCTCTATTCACGTTGTACACTAAATTTCACATTCTGTTCCTCTCAAAAGAAAGGTAGACAATGAAACAGCAGGATTCATTAAAAATGCATGCAAAAAGAAGAAAATATGAAATTTCTGCCTGTACAAAGTGAATGGACAGTTTGCCATGTTGGCAGTCATTTTTTGCCCTTTAGGTTGCCAATTTAAGCAGCCCATGATGGATCCTGGACGCCATCATGGCAGAATTTTGAGTGGCCCAATATCTGAAAATGTTTGCAATGTATTAATGCACATTTGTGCCAAATTTGATGTTTGTATAAAAAAAGCGCACAATTGGTTAGCTACATGTAAGCTGCCCCACTATTAGTACATAAAAATACAGCGATAAAAGTTAATAATTGTTCTTTATTTGCTCGGCAGAGAGCAGTGTGTGCCTTTAAATGTGTTCCAAAAACTGCTGCAGTTTTTAAGACCTTGTCAGAAGCTGTTCCTCTTTATATATATTTTTGTGCATTTTTCTGCTCAATTTCTATTTCCATATAATCTTCAGATTATTCTCCTTCGAGTGATACCAGATTCTTTGATTAAATTATAGTTTTTATTGTTTTCGCTCTGAAATAAGGTGCGTGCCTTTATAGACTTCCATCATATATTAAATTTTTTTTTCAGTGTAATGTCTGAAATTATGGCCGATAACGGTGCCACTGCGCATCTGTGCGCGCATGTATCAAAACTGTGTACAAAAGTTGGCAGCGCTCAAGTTTTGGGCTGGCGGTCAAAGAATGCTTTCGCTCCCAAAGTGTCGGGGGTAAATGAGTGGAGACACACTATGCAGAGACAGTCAAGAGTGTTGCCACATGCTTTAAAAATCTAACCAATTTTCATCAATCCGTTCGCTCAGAATCGAGGTTCAAATTCAAGACATGAATTAAAACTCGATTTACACCCCCTAAAATCATTTATCATAAAACTAAAGGAACTATGAGAAATGAAAAAAATCAGACTTGAATTGACCTAGAAAGTCTGATATTTTGATGACACAGGCCAGCGAAAATGAGCGCAGCAGCCACAAAAGCAGCTGTACCATGACGCGATCTCATGGGGCAGCGGCGGGGCTGGTAATGACAACCGCTTGATGAAACCACTGGCATTCCAGCTGCTTCTGCGTTGAATTGAAAATTTGTTTTTGGACTTGTGTTATTAACTTTATTAATATTTCTTGCTTAGTTTTGGTTGTTTGAGATTGGGATAGTGCTTTAGCAAATAATTTTAGAATTATAACTCCTATTTTACCTTCAAATTTTTGTAATAAATCTCCAGTCGAGGTCTGCCAAGGCAAGCTCAGCCTCTTTTGTTTCTAATCACTATCTTTTATTCATTCTTTTTCTGTTACTCTGATTATGTAGTACCAATATTATATGTTAAAATTGTTTTCTGTGGGATGGCAAATTTTATTAAGTTGGGTGTTAGGAAAGAGTTATTTTTAATGCATATTTATCATACAATGAGTGGAACTTACCCTGACTTAAAAAGTGAGATTTTGTTTTCGTCTTCGATAGCAAACAGATACACATGTAGTGTAGTTGCTGTCAGTCCAATTTTAATGACAATGAAGTCCAATGACTTCTGTTGTAAACATTGGGCTTGGGGCAAAAGGTCAATTTATTCGAGTTTGTTGGTCACTTGGCTATCCAGCTTCTCATTCTCATGATCCGGTCAATCTGTTCAGAGATAGTGCCATATAGCATGGACATGGTGTGGCAGGTTGAGAGGAGTCTGCATGTACACACCCTTTGCTTCTGTTTCCGCCAATGGTGATGTGCATATAGTTATGCATCCGCGTGTCAAGGCAAGAGGAAGAAGCAGTGCAGTAGTCTGTGATGAAGTGTGCGATTGTAACACCAACGCCAATGGTCTGTTCCTGTAGACAAGGGATAGGGAGTTCCATAGCCACGGCCCATTTAAAAAAAAATCTTAGTTAGATTGTTCCTTTTTAGGTTAGTGAGTGTGTGGGAGCTTGTTGCAGCCATTCACCACTCTTTGGCTCAGACAACATTCCAGTGAAGGAAGGACAGACTTGAGACACAGATCATTCACAGAGACAACGCAAATTATTATCTCTCTGTGTACCACAAAAGAAAATTACAACTTCAGCCTACCTANCATTAATGCACATTTGTGCCAAATTTGATGTTTGTATAAAAAAAGCGCACAATTGGTTAGCTACATGTAAGCTGCCCCACTATTAGTACATAAAAATACAGCGATAAAAGTTAATAATTGTTCTTTATTTGCTCGGCAGAGAGCAGTGTGTGCCTTTAAATGTGTTCCAAAAACTGCTGCAGTTTTTAAGACCTTGTCAGAAGCTGTTCCTCTTTATATATATTTTTGTGCATTTTTCTGCTCAATTTCTATTTCCATATAATCTTCAGATTATTCTCCTTCGAGTGATACCAGATTCTTTGATTAAATTATAGTTTTTATTGTTTTCGCTCTGAAATAAGGTGCGTGCCTTTATAGACTTCCATCATATATTAAATTTTTTTTTCAGTGTAATGTCTGAAATTATGGCCGATAACGGTGCCACTGCGCATCTGTGCGCGCATGTATCAAAACTGTGTACAAAAGTTGGCAGCGCTCAAGTTTTGGGCTGGCGGTCAAAGAATGCTTTCGCTCCCAAAGTGTCGGGGGTAAATGAGTGGAGACACACTATGCAGAGACAGTCAAGAGTGTTGCCACATGCTTTAAAAATCTAACCAATTTTCATCAATCCGTTCGCTCAGAATCGAGGTTCAAATTCAAGACATGAATTAAAACTCGATTTACACCCCCTAAAATCATTTATCATAAAACTAAAGGAACTATGAGAAATGAAAAAAATCAGACTTGAATTGACCTAGAAAGTCTGATATTTTGATGACACAGGCCAGCGAAAATGAGCGCAGCAGCCACAAAAGCAGCTGTACCATGACGCGATCTCATGGGGCAGCGGCGGGGCTGGTAATGACAACCGCTTGATGAAACCACTGGCATTCCAGCTGCTTCTGCGTTGAATTGAAAATTTGTTTTTGGACTTGTGTTATTAACTTTATTAATATTTCTTGCTTAGTTTTGGTTGTTTGAGATTGGGATAGTGCTTTAGCAAATAATTTTAGAATTATAACTCCTATTTTACCTTCAAATTTTTGTAATAAATCTCCAGTCGAGGTCTGCCAAGGCAAGCTCAGCCTCTTTTGTTTCTAATCACTATCTTTTATTCATTCTTTTTCTGTTACTCTGATTATGTAGTACCAATATTATATGTTAAAATTGTTTTCTGTGGGATGGCAAATTTTATTAAGTTGGGTGTTAGGAAAGAGTTATTTTTAATGCATATTTATCATACAATGAGTGGAACTTACCCTGACTTAAAAAGTGAGATTTTGTTTTCGTCTTCGATAGCAAACAGATACACATGTAGTGTAGTTGCTGTCAGTCCAATTTTAATGACAATGAAGTCCAATGACTTCTGTTGTAAACATTGGGCTTGGGGCAAAAGGTCAATTTATTCGAGTTTGTTGGTCACTTGGCTATCCAGCTTCTCATTCTCATGATCCGGTCAATCTGTTCAGAGATAGTGCCATATAGCATGGACATGGTGTGGCAGGGTGAGAGGAGTCTGCATGTACACACCCTTTGCTTCTGTTTCCGCCAATGGTGATGTGCATATAGTTATGCATCCGCGTGTCAAGGCAAGAGGAAGAAGCAGTGCAGTAGTCTGTGATGAAGTGTGCGATTGTAACACCAACGCCAATGGTCTGTTCCTGTAGACAAGGGATAGGGAGTTCCATAGCCACGGCCCATTTAAAAAAAAATCTTAGTTAGATTGTTCCTTTTTAGGTTAGTGAGTGTGTGGGAGCTTGTTGCAGCCATTCACCACTCTTTGGCTCAGACAACATTCCAGTGAAGGAAGGACAGACTTGAGACACAGATCATTCACAGAGACAACGCAAATTATTATCTCTCTGTGTACCACAAAAGAAAATTACAACTTCAGCCTACCTAGTTCCACTATTTCCAATAGAGCTACAACAGTGGTCAACAAGATTTTACTTTCTGAAACTTGCTTGCATTTTTTGAGCTGATTTAGAGTGAATCTGATGTTCTGAATCCAGATAGCGCATTGGTTTTGCTCAATCAGATAAAGTTTTCTTGCTATCGTTACATATTCTTTTTTAAAGTTTAGTTCACATACATGTAGACTGCTGTGTGGAGCACTTTTGGAAGGTTTTGGTGGGATAATGCAACATGGCAAATTATTATTTTGGTTAGAAAGGATTATTTTAATGGCAAGAAATTGTGAATTACAATTCAGTGGAGAGATTTTCACTGCTTTTATACACGCTACATTTATTTTGCATTGTATCCCTAGGACAGTAGTTTGGAGGATACTAAGAATTTTCCATTGGCATCGTTCCCCCGTGTCTGCCATAGATATTTCATTGTGGATTCTATACAGATCACGATTCTTGTCCGATCTCTTTCAAAATTTGGTATGGATGTGTATTGTGTAAGGAAGACAGTCCCTATTGATTTTAGTGTGGGATGAAGTTACCATTGCCATGGTAACCATGATATAAAAGAATAATAAAGATTTCCTTTTGGATGCTCTGCACTTCACACTTCTTGTCCAATCACTCAAATTTTATATAGAGGTGTATTATGGGTAGAAAGCGGACTTTATAAATTTTGTTGTGAGATGAAGTCACCGTTACTATGGTTACCATGATATAAAGAAATACACTGTAGTTGAGATTTCCATGTGGACGATGGGATCGAAGGATACATGTGCTCGGCTGTGTGACCCGCCCAACGCATGATTTCTAGTTCAATGTCAATCTGGTTGTATAGAAAAGGAAATGATGATTTGCCTTCTATCTCTCTGTTTCATTTCTTTGCAGGAGGAGGTCAAGCAGTTGGGAGTGTTCTTCTTATAGGTACGTCTACTAGTTAGTACAGCCTACAAAAACTTTATGAAAGTCGCAGGTAAATGATATTTATTTATATTTACCTGCTTCTAGCAGTAACCACCATATTTTCTATACTCTTGTTTACTTAACTACACATGTATATGGTAAACAAGAGTGTGATTTTAAATGGTGTTTGGATAGATGTATGTGTCTGTATGTGTATGTCTTTTGGGTGAATTTATTCAAATGTCGTCCTACACGACATTTGCTTGTTTTCGTTCACGTTCTGCATAAAAAAATTCCTTTTCTTCTTTTTCTTCTACTTCTTCTTGATCTTCCACAAAATTGCATTTGTTTTGCATGCATTTTTTGTGGGTCCTAATTAAGTATCTTCCTAATCTTATCTTCAATTCACTTCAAATTTTATACACATCTTCAATAACATCTCTTCTTGATCACCTGACCCTTCATTTTCCAAAATCATTCATGCGTAAACCTCCAGGCGCCATTTTGTACTTTTCAGGGCCGATTACATGTCCTTCTAATATCTTTCATTACTCCATTATCCATTATGCTACAGACTTCAAACAAATTCCTCAAGAAAGTTCAAGAATTGTTCTCTAATTTGTAATGTCAATTTAATAGAAAATATTCCTTCCTCATACTAAAAAATCAAGTCCGCTTTTCCTAAAACAAAAAATTATGATATTTCTCTAAGACGTCATTCCTAAATAGGAAAACTTGCCATATCTTTCTCAAATCAAATCATTGTCAACTCAAACTTTCAGCATCTATTCATAACTTGAATACATACAATTTTACCGATTTCCACGCTTCAATAACTTTGCATTACATAAATAGCGCCCTCTAAAGTTTCAAAGATGGTTGTCTTCAATTGGCCACAACTCTGTTTTGCTTTCGTTAAAATTTCCTTTCATACAATACCAAAAAAGATATATGTTATCGTTGAAAATTTTAAGTAAACCGCCATTTTGTGCACGCCTGTATAGACTCGACGTTCATTGTTCTCATGTACATTGCGTGCATTGTCAATGGGGAAAAACAGTAACCTGTGTTTGGTGTTCTAAATAACCTTCATTTTCCTTGGAATTTTGTTGACACATCGTTTGGGTGTCAAATGAAGGTCACCTCGTCGCCGGATTTTTGAAATCACCCAAGCACGACAATTTAGATGCCATTTTGTCTTAATACGCGTTTCACCATGAAAAAGCCTAAATTCACCATATTCCTTCACGGAGTACGATAGAGCATAAAATCCTGAAAAAATTTGACACCCTGTTCAACTTTCTACGACCATTATTAAGGAAAATATCGTCTCCCAAAGAATTCTGTGCGCATGCTCTTGTTCCCCCTTCAGAACATGTCTTGAAGAAAGACTACCTACCTCGAACCAAGTCCGGGAAATTCCCCATGATGTCATTTTGCATACGCCTCCCCATGATGCGTTACGATGAAAACCTTCCCCTATACCTTACGTGTATTATTTTCATTTTTTCCCCATCATTTTGTCTTTTTGAAAACACCGTAACATAGTTCATCGAAACATGTGGTTATGCCGTCCCTATCTGAATCTTATGCCAGTCACCCGTTGAGTTTGCTAGCGCGCGCAAGACTCCAAGTCGACTTTGTTTGTGTAATGATTGCATGAGGCCCCTAAAATGTAATTTAGCCGATTGAATCATTAAAACACAGGTATGAATTATTGTAGTTAGTGAATCGGTGAGTAGACCTTTCTTGGCGAGAACAAAAAGCAGACATTTGGCAGAGTATACAGCCACCGTTTATGAAGACAGTGATTGAAAGCAATCTACCTTGTACCCTACACCAAGCCCGCCCGCCGCCCGCCCGGCCGGCCCTCCCCCCCCCCTCTCCTTTCCGTACACATCATCTTCAACCCATGCATCATTCAAATGTCGTCGAATGTCGTCCTACACAACATTTGCTTGTTTTCATTCACGTTCTGCATAAAAAAAAATCCTTTTCTTCTTTCAAATGTCGTCCTACACGACATTTGCTTGTTTTCGTTCATTTTCTGCACCAAAAAAAAATTTCCTTTTTCAAATGTCGTCCTACACGACGTTTGCTTGTTTTTGTTCACAGTCCTTACCAAACAAAATTCCTTTTTCAAATGTCGTCCAACGACATTTGCTTGTTTTTGTTCATGTTCTGCACAGTTCTTTTACTTCTTGATCTTCCACGAAATTGCATTTGTTTTGCACGCATTTTTTGTGGGTCCTAATTAAGTATCTTCCTAATCTTCAATTCCTTTTAAATTGTGTACACATCTTCATTAGCATCTCATCTTGATCACCTGACCCTTCATTATCCAAAATCATTCATGCGTAAACCTCCAGGCTCCATTTTGTATTTTTCAGGGCCGATTACATGTCCTTCTAATATATTAAATATTTTCATTATCCATTATGCTACAGACTTCAAATAAATTCATCAAGATCATTTAAGAATTGTTCTCAAACTTTGTAATACCAATGTAATAGAAAATATTTCTTCTTCATACTAAAAAATCAAGTCTACTTTTCATGAAATAAAAAATCATGAAATTTCTTTAAGACGTCATTCCTAAATATGAAAACTTCCCATAACTTTCTCAAATCAAGACATTTTCAACTCAAACTTTCCGCATATATTTATAACTTCAATACATACAATATCACCGACTTCCTCGCTTCAATGATTCTGCAGAACATAAATAGCGCCCTCTAAAGTTTCAAAGATGGTTGTTTTCAATTGGCCACAACTCTGTTATGCCTTCGTAAATCCGCACCCTTTTCAAAATTTAGATATTTCAGAATATACTCTTTTGACCCATCTAAAAAATTTATGACGTCACAACTGAACAAATTGAAGAAAAATTGCCGTCAAGTTCATGATATTCAAGGAATTGCCGGAATAACTTTAACTCGCTGTAAAATTGCAGGTTATCACGCTACAGATCCAAAATTTGGTAGGTATATGCATTTATATAATTCACAAATATGTGCCAAATCTGAGATATTTTGATGACGTCATGACGTAATCACTCTAAAACCTTATTTTACTAGGCGTTTCGTAATCTTAGATTAAATGCTTATCTTAAATTTTTTCTTATTGAGAGTGAGCTCAAAATGACCGCCTTGAAATTTGCTTTCATGCAATACCAAATATGATACGCTACCACTGAAAATTTAAATCGCCATTTCATGCATGCCTGTATATACTCTGTGTTCATTGTTTGCACGTGCGTTGCATACATTGTCATTGTCGGAAAACTTGAACCTGTTTTTGGTCCCCTAAATAACCTTCATTTTGCTTGAAATTCGGCAGACACATCGGTTGGGGTCAAATGGAGTTCCCTACAGAGCCGATTTTTTAAATCATCTAAGCGTAGTTAGATGCCATTTTGTATTGAAAACCTTTTTTCACTATTTTCTCTTGATTGCAGTAAAATAGAATAACAAAAATTATACCAATATATTCCTGGTGAATTCTTCTTTCCAACGATACCAAACACGCCCTATAAGACATATATTACAATTGAGAATTTAAAGTAAAACGCCATTTCGTGCACACCTGTATAGACTATACAGTCAACTTCGCGTAACTCGAATCTGCATAAGTCGAAAAGTCGCACAACTCGAATATGAATCAAAGTCCCCTTTTTTCTCCATTGACACATGAGTAATAAAAATTGTACAAGTCGAATTTTGTAAGTCGATAATTCGCCTAAGTCGAACAGATATTTTGACAGTAACACATACATAAACATGAAAATAACTTCGCATTAGTCGAAGGTGGTCGCTCACTTTCCAAAATCCAGTCCGCACGCCCTTCACCTGCCAGCCATACACATAAAAAAAGACACACTTTGCATGCACACACTCGAATTCATGCCTAGTACTCTTGCATTGAGAAACACACAGAGAGGGAGGAAAAGACACGCCCACTAAACCTCACACTGCACTCCAAGCGAATGTATGAATTGAAAGCTGAAGTCCAAAGGTCGTGCATTCATGCTCGCGGTCGCCTTGCTAGGACCCGCCCCTTCATGTTTGCAAGACCTGGTACATGTGAACTGGCCACACACAAACGTCTTTCTCAAGTGTGTATGTGTGCACAAGGCCCGCCCACTAACATCTGATTGGCCCTGGCACTCTTTGCCTCGAATGAACTGGCCAGTCAGAATTAATGCTTCTCATCTCACTGCAGTGCTTTCATAGCTTAGAAAGCTGACCACGTGCTCACATAACAGAAAAAAAATTCATGCAGACACCAGTACAGTCCTCAGGTACATTTTTTTTCTTCAGTCTTTATTTATGACTGTCTTGGTAGCGGGTGATGGGTGGTATTAGGGGAATTACCAGTACTGGCAATTACCATAACTCTATGATGAGTATTTGAATGGAATAAGAGAATGAAAATAATGAGAACATGGACGAGTGTGTGTGTGTGTTGAGGAGAGGGAGGGCAGAGAAAATGATAGAGAATAGAAAGGAGTGAAATTTGAGGAGTAAGGGAGAGCACAGATATGAGGAGAGTGTGGATGCCCATGAATGCTAAAAAGGGAGGGTGTTTTGAAGAAGAAGAAAGAGAGGGGGGAGGTGAGCGAAAGAAAGATGGAATGAGAGGGATGAAATGAAAGAACGATCTGACAGAAAATGAGGAGAACACTGTTTTGGATGGGGGCGATAAGGGGTGGGGGAGTCCAGGAGGGAAAATTGGGGAGACATGAATAAGGACAGAGAAGAAAATATTATGGTCTTTATAGTAAGTTAGCAAAAATACAGATAAAAGGGGGGGGGGGGCGGAGGGGGTGAACAAGCTGAGAGAATCAATGAGACAGTCTTGCTCTTGATGGGATAGAGAGGGATGTCTCGATCGTAAATGATATGGAGGAGGGGAAGAGATAGCGAGAGAAAGAGAGGTGGACAGAGTACAATTATAAACAACATACCACCTCAAACAAAAACAAAAAATACCAAAACCAAAACAACACCCTCAACAGCACTCCGTCGGTCATTCCCACCCGTGCTGCTCCATAAACAAAGCCGCACACAATGTGAAGACAGACGTTCATTCATACTTCAAGAAACCAACAAGAACTCCTCTACTATCGGATCTACGTGTAATCAATCACTCAATCACTCTCATGGAAAGGACTCATAAATTAAGGTATGTTCCGACTTCCAGTGCGGTAAACAAAAAAATGAACAGAAATTGTATCCTCGCCCACCTGCTGCCTCGCCGATGAGTTACAGCTGCATGTGAGCGTGTGCATGCACATGCACCTGTCTGTATATCGAATTTTTCTTCGACTTATCAATAAAATTTGTAACTCGAATTTCGCCTAAGTCGATTGTTTTTGCACAGTCCCTAGAGATTCGACTTATGCGAAGTTGACTGTACGTTCATTGTTCCTGTGTGTGTTGCATAACTGTCAATGTGGGAAAACGGAAATCCGTGTTTGGTCTCCTAAATAAACTTCAATTACCTTGAAATTTGGCTGAAACATCGTTTGGGGTCAAATGAAGGTCACCTCATGGCTGTATATTTTAAATCACACAAGCTTAACATTCTAGACGCTATTTTGTGACAAACACTCCATTGCTTTCATTTCTTTTGATTGCAGTCAAACAGAATTCCGAAAATTATATCAATATATTCCTGGTGAATTATTTATTATCATGATTGTGTCCAGTGTTCATCTAATTATCAATCAACCATAACACAAAGTATCATTACATTTCCAATGGAACACATTCAGACGACATTTGTTGCATTTTGTTTTCAAGTAACGAATGCAGTTCTAGTTTAATTTTGACTTCTTACAAACGTTGGTACTTAGTTATTACTGATCAAGAAACTTGCATTCATGCATTACACAATATTGATGTTCAATTTTTATCTGAATGCCCATCTCCTGTGAATGGTAAAGATGAAGAAGTGACCCCGAACGAATGTTTGTGTATGTGTGATTTTATGAACATGTTGATGTGTACTTCTTGTGTTTGATAGTTTCACTTTTTATGCCTCTGCCACTGTAAGGTGGTGCCAGATGCATTATGTTTCCGGGTTGTCTGTCCGTCCGTCCGTCCGTCCGTGCGTGCGTGCGTCCGTGCATGCGTCCGTGCGTCCGTCCGGATCTTGTTACCGCAATAAGTTCAGAACCGCTTGACGGATTTTGACCAAAGTTTACTCAAGTATGTATAAGCATGTGAGGATGAACTGATTAGATTTTGGGTTCAATGGGTCAAAGGTCACAGGGCCAAAAAACTTGTAAAAAATCATCCAAAATAGCTTGTTACCGCAATAAGTTCAGAA
>BQKZ01006827.1:36803-47268 GCA_036244855.1 Temnopleurus reevesii | reverse complement strand
CTACCTAGAATCACATATTGAAAAATACAATGTAATGTGGGAACAGGAGTTGTTTCATGGGGGCATTCACATTTGAAAATTAATTTATTCGCAAATCAGTATTCATAGTTTAGTGGGGTGGGAGGGGCAAAATGAATGACTGGGCCACTCTCGGTATTCCTTGTGCAGTGCGCATGCATGGGAGTTAGGTATTGCACAAAGAATGTGCACCTAGAATCACATAAAAAGATGGTACCATGGGTTTATTCATGTTACTTGAAAGTGGTCGTAATGAAGTGACATGCAAATATTGATTTTATTTGAATGGGGTTTTATAGCTTTCACACAAAGAAAGCTCTACCCATTTAATCACATAATAGACTGTACACTAATATTAGGACAGAGCTGGCTGCAGGAGGGAGGGTGGGAAAGGGGGGGGGGATCAATACTTTAAAGTATTTGATTGGAATATAAAGTAAAAGTATTTGTTTATTTTATTCATAGCCTAATTAGGGGGGATGGGGGATAGGAGGGACAAATTAATGACTGGGCCACTCTAATAGTATTCCTTGTACATGAGCATGGGGGTTAGGTATCGCATAAAGAATGCTCTGCCCAGAATCACATAATGCACTGTATTGAGGGAACAGGGGTTGTTCCATGGGGTTCATTCACATTTGAAAATTAATTAGTGTGATCCAAATAATGATAAAACACAATAATAAGAATGATACTTACATTGTATATAGCGCAGAAACTATATTAATCCTACTCTTATTTAAGTATAGACATCAGTGGTACTGGTAAAGTAGACTTATCATAATGGCAAATAAAGCTAATTTATTTGTAAATCCGTATTCATAGTCTAATGGGAGTGGGAGGGGTGCAACAAATTAATGGGCCACTATTAGTGTTCCTTGTGCAGTGTGCATTGGGGTTTACATGTAGGTATCGTAGAAAGAATGCTCTACCCAGAATCACATGAGAAAATTAGACCTAACTTTTCCTAAATTTACAAAAATATCTATACTACCTATATATCGTTGTGTGCCATTTTAATGTGCTGTGCTCATTATCTCGAACCTATTGTTTTGCAAATTGATCTTCTCTTCTTCACCCCTACATGGTCTAGCGCCCTCTCTAGCTCGTCCTACTTTGTTTGAGCTAACATGTATTCTCTGCCAATACGCAGCCGTGAGAATGTCTGCAATAGGCACCCCGTCAAATAGAGCCCAAGTGGCGGCCACGCTTCACACGTCTTGCGTCCTGGGCCTCACTCCATCTGCTAGGGCTTCAAAGCCAGCAAAGCGAATGGCTGCTACCAGCCAGTGGGAAATTGTGGCACCAGCTACGCCTGAAACGAGGGCTTCTGTTGAGGTGAAGAGGAAGGACCCCGTCCTGTTAGCCTCCGTGCGATGCAGGTACCACTTCAATGCTCGCACTGGGCACCAAACCTTGTCTTCCGCTACAGTTGAGAATGCTTTAAGAGATGGGAGGAAGATCTCAACTGTGCCTGAACTGTCCGTCTGGTTTTTGGCGACGAAGCGTCTGTCTGGTACCAACCTCACCCAACCAGATTCGAATCGAATGTGACCGGGGGAAATTCGAAGGGCCTGAAGCGTGCCTCTGCGATATCCAGATGCCACTGCGATAAGGAAAGCTGCATGTCTTCGCTGATAGGTGCAATAATGAACAGCTTTCCATGGGCTCAAAAGAGGGCTTCGCCACGGCCTTGAGTACTGCTGGGAGGCTCCAGCCCGGGGCAAGCGTATGGTTCGCCGGGCGATCTAAGAAGAATGATCGAATGAGACAAGTGAGAAATGGTGAGGTTGTGACCAAAGTCCCGTCAGGAAACCCTCTGTGCACTGCTCCGATCGCCGACCTGTACCGTCTGACAGTCGAATGGAGCTACCACGATTTTGTATCGAGAACCAGGAAATCTCCAACTGCAGTCACCAGGGCGTTGCGGGGTGAGAAATTCTTGCCTTCGTACAAACCTGCAAATTCTTGGAGACGAGAGTTATACAAGGCGATTGTTGACTTGCGCCGAGAGTCTGCAATTAAATCTGCTGCTCTAGCGGAGAAGTCGGCTCTTGGTGCTTCGCTTTGCATAGCGGCCAGGCAGTCAGTGCTCGCCACTCTAGGTGATTCGGCCGGATGTTCAAAATTGGCTGAGTGACTTTGTCCGGATGACATGGGAGAGTCAGGGGTTCGCCGTCCAGCAGGTCGAGGAGCGTTGGGAACCATGCCCTGCCCAGCCATCGGGGGGTTATGAGGATGATCCACACGCTACTGTCTCGATTTTGCAAAGTACCTGCGGAATCATGTTGAAAGGAGGGAACGCGTACCCCGACCAGAGGCTCCAATCCAGTTCGAAGGCGTCCCTCGCTACCACTGCGGCGTTCTCCACTTTCAAGCAATCGGTCGCGAGGCGGTGGTTGAATGTGTTGGCAAACATGTCGATATTGATGGCTGGCCAGCGGGTGAGAATCCGGCTGAACATGTCTGGGTTAAGAACCCATTCTGACGGCAGGGACCTCCCTCGCAAGAGGAAGTCTGCTATCAAGTTGTCCTGGCCTGGTAGATATGAAGCTGAGGGTGTAATCCTGTTCTCTCTGCACCATGCCCACAGGCGTAATGGGAGGTCGTTGAAGGAACGTGACCGAATAGATATTGTGGGCAGCGGGTCGGAAGTAGGTGGAACTTCTGCCAATTTATCAAGAAGCAGCACCTCTCCGTAGTCTGGAGCAACACCTGCAGTTGTTGCCGGAGGAGAGCCTCTGATTTTGCGACTAGCAACCAATCGTCCAGATACACGAAAAGTCTGAGGCCCTGCACCCGGATATAAGCAGCTAGGTTGGAAACGACCCTGGTGAAAACACGTGGGGCTGACTTCAGTCCGAACGGCAAGACTCGGTACCTGAATTTCCAGCCTCTGAACAAGAACCCCAGCAGGTCACTCGATATGGGACTGATGGGGACATGAAAGTATGCGTCCTTGAGGTCCAAGGTGATTGCCCAATCCGAAGGGCGAAGGGCCGGCAGGATCGACGCTAGAGTTTCCATTCTGAAATGCACTGACGGGATGTTCCTGTTGATGTGTTTCAGATTGAGGATCATTTCTCCACAACAATGATGGGGGAGAGGCAGAGCGACGGTGAGTCTGCTACCTCCTCGATGGCCACTTTTCCCAGCAGTGCGGCGATCTCCTCCGCTACTATGTTGGTGAATGCTGGGGAAAGGGGAGGGGTGTGTTGCCTCAACACTCCCCCTGGCAGTGGGGGGTGGAGACCGATGGTCAACCCCTCGCTGATGACAGCCAAGATGAAGGTGTCCACGGATATCTCCTTCCAAAAGGGAAGAGATAATAGCAGGCGGCTTCCCATTGTGGAGAAACGGGGCGACGAGTCAGGAACGCTTCTCTCTGGAGCGTCTACCCTACAACGACGACCTGCGCTTGACAGAGGACTTGCCAGAGGACTTGCCACCCCTTGAAGTCAACGTCGAGGTACTGGGAGCTTGAAAGTCGGATGCCAGAGAGTGACGATCTCCTCTGCTGTACGGTTGCTACTGCTTCTCTGACCAGATGCTCCCATGGTAAACAGACGAGGGCGTGAATGACGCAGGCTCGGATGGAGCTAGCTGAGCCTGAAATTCCCATAACTCCTTGAATTCCTTGACTGTTTCCTCAAGGTGAATCTTAAATCTGTCCCCGAACAGATGTTTAGAGTCCAGTGGGGCATTCGCCACCCAGGTCGAGGCCTCGACTACGACGAGGGCTGCTTACTGCCGAAACTTTGAAATCACTGTGGCCGTCGGAAGTGGAGGCCTGCCACAGCTGGCCCAATAAAGGAAGCATGAAGTCATCAATTTCTGAGATGTCTCTCTCAGAAAGTTGCAAAGTCTCCGGGTGAGTCTTAGTCAACAGCAGTGAGGAGAGATGTGCCGAGACAGGTAGGATGTCTCTGGCTGAACGCTCTGCCACTCTGAGTGGCCACTCCGAGTTCCCCAAATCTTCCGTCCCTGCCAACTTGAGCGAACGATCCACTGTTCGAAAGATAGACTTCTCCCGAAAATAGCTGTCCATCGTCGCCTCGTCAAACCTTGGGGTTGAGACGTGCCGACGAGCATGCAAATCCGTGCTTGCTACCTACCTACTCTACATATTCTGATTCGAGGGTGTCCAGAAGAAAGATCGAGCTGCTGCCCGCTCGACGTGGTGGGAATAGCAGAGCTGGATCTCCCATAGTTGGTGCGGCTGTGTCCACTTTCTGGAGTCGAGGCAAGAAGCGGCTAAGGACATCCCTGATGCATGCCCGAAAGGTCGCATGAGCCTCACCTTCCCCAGTTAGAGAACGGGGAGGGTGGGGGACGAGCTCATGATGGAGGGTGATTGATGATCGGCAGCTGCTTGGCTCCCCAAGATGTGGGGGATACCCTCCTCAGTGAAGCCATGTGTGTGGCCCACCTCGTCCCAGCGAGCGGGACGTCCTGGGCGAGGCAGAGTGACACTCGACGTCTGGGCCGGCCGGTCGGGCAGGGCTGACCGCAGTGTTGTGTGGAGATGCAGGGTATCCATCGATGTCTGAGTAAGTGGAGGGGGCGGACCAGCTGCTGTGAAGGACAGGGCGCTACTAACCCACTTGCCCCCATGCCCGGGGCAACAAAATGAAGCTCTCGGGCAAGTAAATAAAATTGTCACTCGTACAAATTGGCATAGGCCATCAATTTGGGGCAAACGAAAATTTGTTCTTGCAAGTGATTTGAAAACTTGGTTGCCCGACTGGGCAACTGGTGAAAAAAATTCTTGTAGCACCCTGGGAGGAGCCTGCGGCTGTACGAAGTGAAGCAGAGAGGGTTGGGCTGAATGTCCGGCGTGCTGCGATACCTCAGGCTGCCCATGATAATCCTCAGCCCATTGGTGCTCTGCCCATGGGATGCCATGTGGGCCCATGGGTTTGCACCCACGCTGCTTCGCATACTTCGGGCCCGCGTGCTCCAGGGAGAGTATGGGCGGCCTCATTGTCTACATCTGAGCTGCCTCCAGGCAGTGGCAACTCCATAGCTAGACTACTATGCTCCTGTTGCCAGCGTGTAAAGAGTTGGAAGGCCTCCCACTGCCGAACAAGCTCTTCGTCCGCTGCGGGTTGCGTGGAAGCTTTCTCCTTCGATGACTTCTTTCTCTTCGCAGTTGTTTTGCCTGAGGAAGAAACCTGCTTGCCGCGCCCCTTCGAGCCAGAGTCTCTGCGTTTTTTTTTTTAATTTCACCCCGGAAGAGACAGAGGCTCTTGGCGGCACGGAACCAGGCCGAGGCGGCTCCGACACCGGCGGCCGCTCCGAGGGCGGCACCAGGTCAGAATCCGAAGATGTAAAAATATTATCCATGTCCACAAACAAAAGAGAAACCATAACAGTTGAGCAAGAAAACCATCTTCCACAGCTTAGTATCTAAGACAAGGATGAGAAAAACGATGATACAATCAAGAGGAATTCAAATCCCAAAAAGAAGTAATAGAAATTAGTATTCCGTCAAGTGAATTACGAGACTTAAAAATACACTAACACCAAAAAGTACGTATGGGACTGACTTTTCACACGAAGCAAACAGGGCAAATTTCCTAAAGAAAACGTGCTCCAAAATGATAAAAATAATGAAATTGGAACAAACTGACTTTGATCAGAAGAACTAAAGGGGAACCAAGGTTATTCTGACAAATATATTCCACACTATAAAAATCAGAGGATTTGGGCGATTCGGAGAGATTTTGGTTTAAATAAGCTATATGTCTAAGGTTGAAAAACAGAGTAGGACGCAGTCGAGAGGATTAATTTGCAAAACAATAGGTTCGAGATAATGAGCGCAACACATTAAAATGGCACACAACAATAGGTAGGTATACTTATAAATATTCTGTGGTAAATTACACTGTATGGAGGGGTTGTTCCATGGGGTTCATTCACACTTGAAAATTTATGTAATCTGAATGAATTTAATTTTTCTTCTGTAGGTTCATAAAATAATCACACAACGAATGCTCTTCCCATTTAATTATGTAATAGACTGTGTACATGTATGTATTACATGTAGGGCAGAGCAAGGTGCAGGTTGAGGGGGGGGGGGGGTTATACTTTTAAAGTGTACATACATACATGTACACCGATAGACCAGTTTTGGGAGGACGGCGCTTCAGATATTTAACTACTTTGTGAGCTGTAGTAAAAGTATTACTATAATTCAGTTTTTCAATGGCAAATTAGAGCATGTTCATAGTTTGTTTGATTGAAATCGATCAAGAAATGGCTTAATTATCGCGAAATAAAAAATGATGCTTCGGTCTCCCTCCCTAGCACAACATGCTTCACATACAAAATGAATGCGAACTCAAACACCACAGACAATACCACCCATCGCTCCGCCCATTCCAGGCCGACGCTCACTCGTGCGAAAGCACTTAGCACACCGTAGGAATCATGACTGATTGGCGTGTTCGACGTAAAATACTCCAGAATAAGTACAATATTCTCTCCTTATTTTGTACACAGTTATATTTACATGTAAAGCAACTTGTGAATACATCAGCTTGTTTCATATCACTTTCTGCATCACGACCATTGCGAATCTATACCTTTCAAAAGGTTTGCCATGTTTCTATTCATAGTCTAATTAGGGGAAGAGGTGGGATTGGAGGGGCAAATTAAATGGATGGGCCACTTTTGGTATTCCTTGTGCAGTGGGGGTTTGGTATCACACAAAAGAATGCTTTGCCCAGAATCACATAATAGACAACTGGTATCTAAAGATGGTTCCAGGGGTTTATTCATACTTGAAACGTACATGTATGTGGTCCTAATTAAGTTATGTGCAAATATTGATTTATTTGAATGGGGGTTTAGAGCTTTCACACAAAGAATGCTATACTTACATGTATTTACATGTAATCACGTAATTACTGTACATTCACATCATGATAGGGCTGGTTGCGGGAGAGAGGATGGTGAAAGTTTTATGATAAATCTTTTGTGCAAAACGGGCTCTACGAATTAATATGACACAGTTTGTTGACAAATTTCGCCATTTTCCAGCGTGGAGCGATGCGATCGTTTTGTCAATCGAATTTTGATATCGCGATATCTCTGTGATTCTTTTGTGAATTAATTTTGTTTTTAGAAATATTTGAAGGCTAAAATATGTAGTTTCATTTCGTGCCAAGATTTTAGAAAATAATTTTGTATTTTAAGAGATATATTTTGCTAAGTATCACGATCTAAAAATGCTCTAGAAAAACTATACGAATTAGTGTGACCCCATCATACAAAGAATGCTTCACCAGAATGCACTACAGGGGTTCATTCACTCTAATAGTAATGATTGGTGATAGGATGAATTTACATGTATTTATTTTATTCAAGAGGATATCTCATGTCACACATTGAGTGCTACATCCATAATCACATTACATGCAGAGGACAGAATTTGTTGAAGTGGTTTCTTCCTTACCTGTAAAAGGAGGTTTGTTTAAATCATATAAATCATATATTTCTATTTAAAGGAATTATGATATCAAGCAGATTTTGCCCATATCCCTTTAAACTTTTTACTGTAAACATAAACTGCATACAGTTTTTTAGGATTGAGCTGAAATGTTAAAAAAAAAAGGTTTGCAGTTGTACCATGTGGTGTAGGGCTCTTTCAAGAAATACATGTAGTCCGGAAAAGGACTGAGCAAAATCTCGAAAAAGATAAAGCACTGAAATATATCTTGCTTTGGTCCCTGGGATCTATTGTATATGTAAATCTCTTTGTGTACTCTGATTATATGTAATGCTTCTAAATTGAAAGATTATTGAGTCAGATGATTTGCATTACCATGCAAAGTTCCTGCACACATGTATGTCTGTACAAGCCACAGAGAACTTCAAATTGTATTATAGAAGCTCTACTCATTACATTTGAATGTACAATAATTTGCCTGGGATTAAATTCCATTATGGCAAAATATGGCATATATATTCAATTGTTTTAATAATCAAATGACTGTCAATAGAAATAATTAAAAACTGCATTCTGAAAAATGTTTGTCTTAAATAGAATACATAGAAATACCTCTATTTCATAATAAAACAAGACAGTGTTCATGCATAACAAATATTTTCTTGATGCAAGAGTTTGTATTTTTTGGCATTTTTTTATCTAAAATTTAATTTCATGTTAATAGTCAGGGAAAAAAAATAATTTATTGAACTCTCAATCTTTTATTTGGACATACAGCTGTTACTTTTCAAATCTTTTTTTTTCATTTCTTGTTATCAAAATGAGAGCCTGCAAAATGGACACGCGGCCATTCAATTACATGCACACCAACTATGGAAAGCCTCACACATTATTTACTGTTTTCACAAGGGCTCAAATTTCCCTTTGAAATGGGTCAATGGAAATGGTAAACTTTGCATTCGTTTGAATAGATAACATTAACCATAGCAACTCGGGTCTCCCAAAGGCCCCCATCCGACCCCACTTTGTATTCGCTTGCACACCTCAATGTATGAACACACATGCACACATATCAGGTAAATCATCCCCCAACACTGCAGTGCACTTGTGTGTTATGCATGCACAGTACAGTGCACATGTATGCAAAATTGTCTGTCCGCACAGACTCTTGTCTTTGATTTACCACTATTGTCGTGATGAACAATCCTTAGTCTGGAGTCAAAGACTTCTTTCATTATGTTATGAATTCCTTGCCATGGCTCAGGGAGCATAACTACACAAATGTTTTAATATCTTGTTGCAGACTCTGTGTTATGTACTGTGCAAACTGCATTCACTGAGAGCCAAAGGTCTGCACATCGAGACTACATGTACATGCACAGTTTCAGTGTGTACAGTGTTTTCATATCTCACTCAGATCAGAGTTGCTTTGCATTGCTCAGATATATATGGGCCAAATTGGTGAAATGTAAACAAAGCGTGCCACTCATTCTTACTCATTCACCTAATGTATCAGTCAGGTTTATTTTAGTTTGCTGCAAGAAACCTGGATTTTGATGCTGGTAGATAAGATTTGTATTGCCCAAATTGGATGATAATTTGGCAAGCAGGCATCAGATAGTAGAATCATATCATTATTGTGGAAATATACAGACCTGCTGGAAATATTCATTTCATTATCTTTGTTTCAAACTGTTTCCAAAGTTCACTTTCAGTCATAATTGTAGTCGACTTGACCATATGGTCAAATAAAGAATTTGAACTAAGAATCAAAGAAAAAAGGTAAAATGTATAATTTCAGCATAAAATAAATACAAATGGAAATGGTAATGGAATGATTACCTCACATAATTTATAATTACAGGTACATGTACAAATATTTCAAGATGATCTTTTTTTAACCAAAAACAGTATGTTCCATTAAAAATACATGCACATTGCATGATGTGTAAACATGCAGCTTGGCGCTGAATCGTACCAGAGAAAGGATCACCAGTCGTTCATACACTAGAGTTGCGGGTAGATCGATGAAATACAACCCATGTCCTTTACGACCTTGGACTAATTTACGCTCCTGACCTACAGTATAATAATAATAGTAATAATATTTATTTGTACACATTTATTTTCTATATTTTTTGAGGGGTATACACTCTGCAAGCTCTGCTTTTTAGTATACCCCTCCATTTCCAGTCCTATCATTATTTTTGTTGTCGATATATCCTACTATTGTACCACATGTTTACTTTTAATGTATGAACTTACATGTATTTATGTATTGATTTGGAACTTGTAATTCATTTTTTTTTTAACTATATTTTGATTTGATTTGATTGGAAATGAAAATGAAATAAACTGAAACTGAAAACTGAAACAGTGTAGGGTCTGCGTCTGCAGACAAATCGGCTCTCTGTCACAAGAGATTGAGCGAGTTGGTTCAAGTGGAAGTTACATGGTAGACTTACTGTGAATGATTAATGAATTCAAAATTACATGGCCGCTGATCATTTTATGCTCATGTGCAGTTTGTTATGCATGCATGTATGTATGTTCAGTGTAAAGAGAGGAATAAATTAACATTTTCCACAACGGTCCACAACGGTGAAAGATACATAAAGGGTTGCTGGTGGACTCAAACACCCCCCCCCCCCCCCCCCTCTCTCCCTTTAATGATGGCCTTCCAACTACGGTAATGCTTATCACTCAGCCTTTACCAAAGTGAAGCTTCAAATAATAGCCATCAATGAAGAACTCGGGAGCTCGGGAGCAGACCTCCCATAAAAGAGGGATGAATGTGATTTTTCATCATGTTTACAATAGTACTACACATTCCTACATATATGTATGGGAATCATTCTCCTTCCTTCTTTGTGAGCAGATCATCCCTTCTCTTCTTCATGTATAAAAGGCTGCCCGGTGGTCTTGGGGGGAGGGGGGAAGAAGTAGGTCGGAGGCCCGTGAAGTTACCACCTCCCCCCCCCCCCCCCCCCCCCC
>BQKZ01006827.1:13040-23459 GCA_036244855.1 Temnopleurus reevesii | reverse complement strand
TAAAATCTGTCATGGCGTGATGTAATCATCAGCATCATCGTGAGTCAGCCCAGCCCAGCTCAGTGAGAAGTCTCTATACCTCTCCCTCGCACTGCCAACCAGGGAGCGAGTCATTTGTTCACTACAGGCAAAGCCATGTGAACTCAGTCACTCATTTGATGCACTCGCTCGGTGAGGTTAGCTGCATGTGGATGATTAGTTTTTCACCCTGCTTTGTCTGGCGTGGTATTGCATTAAGACATAGTCATCATCGTCGTTGAGAGGGAGAGATGCTGGATGGGAGGGCATCCTATATGAGCTGCACCTGAACTTGAATTTGGTTTATCTTGACAAGGGTTGTGCTTTTGTGTGTGTCTTTATGTAATCGGAACTCATTTGTTGTTTACCTCTTTTTGGGATGAGGACGCATTTACAGGTATGTTAAATTGATTTTTACGTTTTTTTTTTCAAATGCTTCCGCTGTCCCTAATAATATTTTATTATCATCTTACCTGACCTGCAATTAAACAAATTAACTTTGGAAATAAAATTTCTGTTATCATATTAATAGGAAGAAAAATCACTTGGTGATGTTTAAAAGAAGTTGGATAGTTGGGAATGATTATTTTTCATGATTATTTTTTTTCACCCTGCTTTGTCTGGCGTGGTATTGCATTAGGACATAGTCGTCATCGTCGTTGCTGAGTGATGCTGGATGTATGGGATGGGAGGGCATCCCATATGAGCTGCACCTGAACTTGAATTTGGTTCATTTTGAATAGATGTGTGTGTCTGTGGATAGCATAATTTGTTGATATTATCTTTTTGGATCAGGATGCACCTGCAAGTATGTTAATTGATTTATAATGTTTTCTTTTTTCAAATGCTTCCTCTCTATCCTTGAAACAGTTAATTATCAGGTTTTAACTTTCCTGTCATGCAATTAAATGAATGCAATTAGAATTAAAATTTTGTATTTCTCTTTTTATAAAAAGAGAGAAAAAAACTCACTTGGTGATGTTTACATGTAATGGTGGATAGCTGGGAATGATTATTTTTCCTCCCACTTTGTCTGACGTGGTATTGCATTTATATCATCGTCGTTGCTGAGTGAGAGAGAGATGCTGGATGTATGGGATGGGAGGGCATCCTATATGAGCTGCACCTAAACTTGAATTTGGTTTATTTTGAATAGGGTGTTGCTTGTCTGTGTTTCTGTGGATAACATAAACTGAATTCATTTGTTTTTGTCTCTTTGGATCAGGACGCATTTCGAGGTACGTTAATTGATTTTTACTTCCTCTCTGTCCTTTAAACAGTTAATTATCAGGTTTTAACTTTCCTGTCATGCAATTAAACAAATGCGATTGAAATTTAAATTCTGTATTTCTCTTCAAAAATAGAGGAAAAACTCACTTGGTGATGTTTGCATGAAGATAGATAGTTGGGAATTATTATTTTTCATCCTGCTTTGTCTGGCGTGGTATTGCATGAGGATAGTCATCATCGTCGTTGCTGAGTGATGCTGGATGTATGGGATGGGAGGGCATCCCATACGAGCTGCACCTGAACTTGACTTTAGGTTTATTTAATGACAAGGGTGTTGTTTGTATGTGGATAGCATAATCTGAATTCATTTGTTGTTCTCATTTTTTGGATCAGGATGCACCTGCAGGTATGTTAATTGATTTTATATGTAATGTTTTCTTTTTTCAAATGCTTCCTTACTATCCTTGAAACAGTTAATTATTAGGTTTTAACTTTCCTGTCATGCAATAAAGCAAATGCAATTGAAATTTAAATTTTGTATTTCTCTACAAAAAGAGAGGAAAAAACTCTTTCGGTAATGTTTACATGAAGATGGATAGTTGGAAATGATTATTTTTCCCCTGCTTTGTCTGGCGTGGTAGTTATCATCGTCGTTGCTGAGTGAGAAATGCTATTAAAGTGCATGAGATGGAAGGGCATCCAATATGAGCTGCACCTGAACTTGAATATTTTGAATAGGTGTGTGTGTCTATGGATAGCATGATCTGAATTCATTTGTTGTTTTCATCTTTTTGGATCATGATACATGTTTCGTCTTAATATTTTTCTTTTGTTTTGTTTTGACTTGCCAATTCTGTTGGATCTCTTCTGTTGTGAGAATTTAAAGGTTTGTTCTCACAGCAAGCGAAAACATAAATTGAAAAGAAAGTTCGGTAATACATGTACTTAAATCCTAATACAGTGTACACATCAACATCTCATTTGCACAGTTGCCAACTGTTCTGAATGAGATTGATTCTTGTATGAATTCTTTCCCTACTTTCAGTATATTCATGAGAGTATGGCTGTTGTTACAAAGCACTTTTCTTTGAGAAAGCAATTATTATAATCATTATATAAATGCCACTATACATGCAGTTACATTCATAGACTGCTTATGAACTGAATAGTAATTACATTCAAACGAACACAATATGTACAGTACTGAATACAGGTAATGCCAAATCCAAATACAGGGATGATTATGATTTTTAGTAGCTGACAATAAGTTATGTTTACTGTGCATTTTGTTCAGTTGAATGTTTTGACTTCACCATACAGCACCTGATGTAAATGAAAAATTTATATTTTCATTATATCTATATTTTTTTTGTGTGTGGGGAGGGGGCAGTGGGGAATTTATAGGATGTGTTCATTCAACTCTATTAGGAGTATGCATACATTGTTTAGGTATTTACTAGTACTGTGGAGGATGCTTACAGCTCAAGCTGCCGGAGCCAGTGAAAGATAAGGGTGAGGAGGGCATCCCGTACAGTAAACATGTGCACGCCTACTAGGATGCACACGCATGAGATACACATCTAATGGCATTAATGAACATGTGTTGTTCATCCCTGGTGTGTTGCATAAATTTGCTCATAAAGTACCTTGTTGAATACACTGTACATGCACATAATGTGAAAGACATAGCACCAGAATGTGAATTATGCTCTGAAGGGTGCTATACATGTAAGAAATTTTTGCACCACTTGCCCGACAGCACCAGTTGCTTCTCAAATGAAAGGCCCAGACACAATTTCTTAACACCAGGTGACCTTTTGGGCAAGTGACAATCTTAAACTTGCCCAATGGCTCAGTTTTGTTGCCCTGGGCATTCGGGCAAGTGGGTTTGTAGCGCCCTGATGCTTTTTTGCAATACCTTTTTCATATTTCATCACAGTTTTGATGTATCCTTTCTTTTTTGCAAATTTCCAGCAATTCGTTTGCCTTTGGGGACTTAGTTGCCTTTTCTGTGACCTGTAATACAGTTAAGTCACCCCAGTATCAATTTTCAGTCTTCAGTGGCTAGCCAAAAACATGTACATGTGCATACATGTAGTTGGGGATGTTCTTCAAGAGGAAATTATCTAATTTTGTGGCCTTAGATCAGCTCTTCCTTCTCCCGTTTGGTCTATAATAGAATTCTGGTTTCATCACTGATAGGCTAATTATCCCCACTGACTTTTTAATTTGAAAACTGCATGAAGAGGGAAGCAATCTAATTTCATAATTGTATTGTACGGATTGATTAGCAACAGCTTCTTATGAAGAATAGTATAGTTCATGATTTCATTGTGGACGTTGCAGACAAAGAGTGTGGAAACTGGAAAGCTACGTAATGTTCCATCAAAAATCTTTTTTACTTGAGACAAAAGAAATTTCCTTTGTCGTTGTTCTGCTAAAAAGCTAGTTGTTGCAATATTCGTCTGTTTATGGATCTTCCTTTGTTCATTTTTGGAAGATTAAAAAAGAGAGTTGTATTATTATTTCCATTTTCTTTGTGTACATGTACCTAGATCATTGACCCAGTGCTTCCTATTATATATGTACAGGAGTGATTGGTCTCTGTGCAAAGCGATTTTGCATACTGTACATGTAAGCTAAAATGTTCGCGATCTGGTTTTATCTTCGCCAATTTCGTGGCTTTGGACTCACAAAAATTTTCACTCTGTAGGATGCACTTGTATATGTGTACAAACACTATCAGAAATGTGAAAATAAAAACACACAAATGTGTCAAGCAGGTCTGAAATTGTGAAAATATCTGTATGATGAAATAGTGGCTTAAAGTTAAAATATGAATCAGGATAGTAGGCAATGCGTTCAGATCTACTGAAGATGTGCACACAGGGACTGTGCAAATAATGTACCTCTAATGTGGAGGGTAGAATTACCAACTGTTCATGTACATTACATGTTATATACATTAATATTCAGGATTGTTGTTATTCTTTTCCTATATATAAAGGTCATTTATAATCCATACACTACAGGAGGTAACATTGCATTCAGTAAAAAAAAAAAAAAAATGAAAAAAGATAAGAAAAGTGTGATTAAATGTAGGAGCCAACTTTGCTATCCGAACTTTTATCCTTCATTTTGTAAAATTTTAGTCTAGAATCGTACTGGAAAACAAGTTCAGTGCTTTATGGAATGTCAACATTTTTACATTTTGGACAAATTATTTTTATATCTTCCCCGCCCACTCACCCTGTTCTCCATCCATAAGCCACACACGGATGTCTGGGCTGGATGATCCCCCTTTAAAAGTAATTAAAGGATAAAATTTTGAGCTTGTCAGCTCCAATTCAACTGACGATCAGTTTTGATTGATTAAGAAGATTCTTTGTTGATTGATATCCGCATCTCCATACCTTTGTGTAGGCAGATCCATGGAGGGATTGACGCTATCTTGATTTGACTTTTTCGCTGTATTTGTGTGTTGAGAGAGCCTTAATTGACCGTGTATTTTCTTGGGGAACAAAAAAATCTTTACAGAGGCAAGCAGAACTAAATGGCATTAATGGGGTGTTGCTCAAAACTTAAAATTGATTGAGTTGCAGTTGATCCGAGTACAGCAATCAAAATCATTGTTTCATGCACGTCTTGTTAGATGTGCGCACCATGCGTAAATGAAAATGTGCGTTACAATTTGCAAAGTTGCAGTCGATTTGCAGTTGATTTTGAGCAACACCCCATAAGTGTCTTGATTTGGAATAAAAGAGATAAATTTCGAAATTGTCAATGCCAACTGATGCTTATTCTTGAGTGACGATTAATTTCCCTGCTTCAGAATCCCCCTCTTTTTGTTTCTATAGAGTTAAGAAATGTGAGATAAATGGACATCTAGCCCTACAATTCATCGGTAACAAGACATGAAAACAAATATTTTGGAGATGTTTGGCAGAATTGTGACATTTTATATTTAGCATGTTATTTTCAGGGAACGTACCTCTTTCAGAATAGAAATTTTGGTAAAACCAACACGTTTAGATTCAGAAAAATAAAACCACCGCAAAAATTCAGCATAATAAGTACAGTGTAATATTAAACAAAATAGGGAAAGATAAATTTTACAGAGGCCAACATGAACAAGAAGTACAGCGATGTCCTGATTGGATCCCTCTTAAAATGTGATTAAAAGATGAAAATTTTGGGCTTGTCAGCTCCAATACAACTGACGATCAGTCTTGATTGATTACGGAGATTCTTTCTCGATTGATGTCCGCATATCTTACCCTGTTCTCATTGACAGTTTGTAGTTTCACTTGCGTTTTAAAACCATGCTTGCAAAACCGCTTATAAAGATCACTTGATCTGTATTTTCATCAGCATAGATATAGAATACTTCCAAAATCATTTTATGTAGCGCGATCTTCATCCAAATTGAAAAAGAAACTGTGTATTATGACGACTTGAGCTGCTAATCAGTACATGTATACGTATCTGTATGCATGCTTCACAATCCACAAGAAGATGCCCACTTTAAACTTCAAAATGAGTTCATGATCATGTTGCATTCTAAGAAAAATGGTTTCAGAGAGAACCTTTTAGTTGGTTCTGAATTCAACTAACGATAACTTCACTGACAGTGGCATGCAGGTTTTTCATCATCACTGGTAGGATTTTATCTTGAATGAATGAATATGATTTTTTAGTGAAAATAGGACACCTATAAAAAAGAAATTGGGCAGAATATATTTGTAGTCCTTAAGATATAGTGTTGGAAGTATAGGTTATTTTTTTCTGAAAATATGATTTTTTTAATCGTAACATTCTAGGATTTATATGAGATGAGTAGCTCTGTTTCTTTAACAAATCTTTGTTCTATATGATATCTATTAAACTTAATTTCATTACTAGTTGAACACTGAAGATGAGAAAGGGGTCCTTATTATGACTCATTTGATAGGAATGGTAAGAAATCATATGATTGATGATGGCTATATCTGGGGATGTAATCTGTAAAGCTCTCGATCCAAGGAGTTAGATGAGATGTCTCGAATGTAAGCTTCTGATTTAACTACATTGGGATGGATATTGGCTATTAAATCATTCTGAAATTAGATCTTTAAATCCCTAAGAATCTGGATTGTCTGTAAACCATATTTCATTGTACATATAATTGCACTTAAAATTACAGAAGTTGTGGTTCCTATTACTTATCGGTCAGTGACATTTCTTTTTCTGCATTTCTTGGTGGACAAATACTACATGTATTTGAGGATATAAGATACATTTTGATATATTTTGGTTCAGAGAGCTTTTCCCAGCTGGCCAGTAAATGCTTACCCATTGGATATCAGAAATTCATGTTTTTTTGCTTGTTGATTTTAAGGGAACCGTTATTCCTGTTATTACCCTGTGTGAATTACTAAAATGATGTAGAATGCCGGAATATCACAAATCAGTTTCATAGAGTAGGCCCTATTTACATTTGTATAATTCCATGCGTACCTCTGAATATCTCTCATTTATACCCCCTATCGATCGCATCTCACTTTGCTTCACTCCCCCTTATGTCTTTTTCTGTCACACTTTATCTTAAATTTTATGCATGCTTCATGTATATTGTACACTAGGGTTTAAACTTTCCCCAGTTGCGAGCTGGTATGAATTTCTCTTTAGAATGTAAAATGTCAGAATATGCAAGTCTACATGTCTTCTCACATACCCCTGAATAAATCATCCTTGTATCACCTTCCCCATTTCTAATTCCTGCCGTACGGTTGTCACACTTAAATTCACTGACAATATCAGATACAAGGCCTCGCATACAGTGTACATCTGTGGAAATCTTACTGTGCAAGCTCAAGTTTATTGGTTGCTATGGATATTTGTTGTTTACAGAAATACTGAAACTTCTTTATATTTATTTTATTTTCTGCACCAGTGCCTGTAGAAGCGCTTCATTTTTTTTCCATCAGATTTTGCCATTTTGGCTCATAAGTGATAGTTTTTCAGGAAATCGGTATTTAAGTTCAAATGAAAAAGGGGATAATATTGAACCATACATATACATGAAGATAGATCCAGTAGAAGAGCTTCATTTTTTTCATCAGATTTTTCAATATTAGCTCATAAGTGATAGTTTTTCTGGAAATGGGTATTAAAGTTAAAATGAAAAAGGGGATAATATTGAACCATACATACATGTAGATGGATCCGGGGGGGTCAACAGGGTTTTGGTCCCCTTTACATTCTTGTGATCTTTCTTTCATTCATTTGAAGCAGCTCGATGATGTCTTCTTTAGTTCCTCTTTTCTTGGGAAGTGAAAATCTTTTTTTTTCTCATTTAGAGGCCAATTATTTTTTGTTGGTTTTGTTTAATGACATTGTCAAGCCGTCGATGGGCAGAATCATTTTTCTGCCCCATCCATATTGACAATGGCTGGATTCGGCCACTACACACATCACTAAAACATCAATCTGTAGTCGGTTCACCAATGTGACTCCTGTATACCTCGGCTCCTTCCAGTCTACTTCTTTACTTCATTGCATCTAAAAATACCCTGCCCCTGAAGATGTCCTCATAATATGCACTTGGAAACTCAATGGCTGGAGGACATTCAATACATCATTATCATAGAATGCTAGTTGATCTTTTCAGCAAGTGCTTGCATGGACAATGTTCCTTATGTAAATGAAAATCAATATTTNCTAGTAAAAGGCTGGGAGGTCAGGGTGAGGGGGTTAGGGGGGTTGTGAAGTTACCCCCCTCCTGCATTTCAATCCTCCCTCTTCTTCAGTATAAAAGGCTGGGAGGTCAGGATGGGGAGGAAGGGGATAGGGGTTAGGGGGGCTCGTGAAGTTACACCCTCTCCCCCTCCCCCCCCCCCCTTTTTAGATTTGTTATCCATCTCTGTAAGCGCGAGGCTTTCAAAGAGAGTGCTGATTTTGAAATACGTTAACGTCAAATAGCTACATTTATGAGGTTCTGATTATTTCACTACAATCATAACAAATTGGGCAGTCTGCCATGCCGATCATGCCATCGGTGTATCAAAACCAGTCATAACTTTATGTAATCAGGTTCATTGTAAAGTTAGGACAAGAATTATTTATTTTATTCACTCTCTTTCAGCATCATGTTCATAGTACATGTACGTCCTTATTGTGTGTGAGTGAATAGCTATCACACATGCACACATGAGCATGACAAATATATTGCTTCTGACAAATGAGGGCACTCTTCCCTGTAGATCTCGCCATCAATGTATCAAAACCACTTTACTTGGTAATTGTGAAGGCTTGAACAAGAATTGTTTATTTTGTTCACTCTCTTTCAGTATCATGTTCATAGTACATCCCTTTGCATTCAGGAGCTATCACACACGCACACATGAACATGACAAGTATATTGCTTTTGACATATGAGGGCACTCTTCCCTGTCGATCTCGTCGACCGTTGGTCAGTGCTTTAAAACCTGTCATTATTTGCATTTAAATGTAATCAGGTTCATTGTGAAGAGTTGAACAAAAATTATTTTGTTCACTCCCTTTCAGTGCCATGTTTATAGTGCATCGCTTATTGTGGAGATACTCAATATACCTGTACATGTAGGTAGCTAGCACACATGAACACATGAACATGACAAGTATATTGCTTCTGACAAATGAGGGCACTCTTCCCTGTCGATCTCGCCGTCCGTCGGTCGGTGCAATAAAATCTGTCATGGCGTGATGTAATCATCAGCATCATCGTGAGTCAGCCCAGCCCAGCTCAGTGAGAAGTCTCTATACCTCTCCCTCGCACTGCCAACCAGGGAGCGAGTCATTTGTTCACTACAGGCAAAGCCATGTGAACTCAGTCACTCATTTGATGCACTCGCTCGGTGAGGTTAGCTGCATGTGGATGATTAGTTTTTCGCCCTGCTTTGTCTGGCGTGGTATTGCATTAGGACATAGTCATCATCGTCGTTGAGAGGGAGAGATGCTGGATAGGAGGGCATCCCATATGAGCTGCACCTGAACTTGAATTTGGTCTATTTTGAATAGGGTGTTGCTTGTCTGTGTTTCTGTGGATAACATATACTGAATTCATTTGTTTTTGTCTCTTTGGATCAGGACGCATTTGGAGGTATGTTAATTGATTTTTACTTCCTCTCTGTCCTTTAAACAGTTAATTATTGGGTTTTAATTTTCCTGTCATGCAATTAAACAAATGCAATTAAAATTATAATTGTGTATATCTCTTTTATAAAAAGAGAGGAAAAAACTCACTTGGTGATGTTTAAATGAAGATAGATAGTTGGGAATGATTATTTTTCACCCTGCTTTGTCTGGCGTGGTATTGCATTAGGAGATAGTCATCATCGTCATTGAGAGGGAGAGATGCTAGGTGTATTGGATAGGAGGGCAAATGAGCTGCACCTGAACTTGTGTGTCTGTGGATCACATAATCTGACTTCATTTGTTGTTGGTTCGTTTCTATGTGGATCAGGACACATTTGCAGGTATGCTTTATTGATCTTTACTTCTTTTTTCCCCTTTTTTCAAATGGTTCCGCTGTCCTTCAAATACTTTATCACCAGCTTCTATCTTTCCTGTCATGCAATAGAAAATATTACCATTGGAAATATCATGTTGTACTTCTCTTTATCATGATAGACGAAAATCTCACTTGGTGAGGTTTACATGTGAATGATAAGTTTTTCACCCTGCTTTGTCTGGCGTGGTATTGCATTAGGAGATAGTCATCATCGTCGGTGCTGAGTTGGAGATGGTTCATGTATTGGATGGGAGGACATCCCATTAGCGCTGCACCTGAACTTGAATTTGGTTTATTTTGAAGAGGGTGTTGCTTATAAATCTGTACTGTGTGTCTGTGGATAGCCTAATCTGACTTATTTGTTTTTTTTTGTATTTGGATCAGGACACATTTACAGGTATGTTTAGTAATTGTTATTGTTTTTTCTCAAATCCTTCCTCGCGGTGCTAAGATATTTTATTATCAGGTTTTGACTTTCCTGTCATGCAATTGAAAAAAGTGACCTTTCAAAATGAAATCTGTATTTTCTTAAAGTATTCCCGCATAGAATGGCGCCATCTCTCGTTGAAAGTGCTGCCCCGCTGCAGCTACCAACGAGCCAATTGGAGAAATGCCGTGATCGTGACGTCATCGTATTGCAT
>BQKZ01006825.1:10349-21348 GCA_036244855.1 Temnopleurus reevesii | reverse complement strand
TTACTAGGGTTTGAGCGAGACAATTTGTTGCGGAGTTATAGCGGAGCGGTGTTATCCCGGGATAGTTTATAGCGGGTCTGGAGCATTCATACTGAAGCCAACTCCGCTACAGTCGCGGGACTGTCCCGCGACTGTAGCGGTGTTTGAGCCCAATATGAATGGGGTATAAGAGATGCAAATATTATAAGTTCTTCACAAAGGTTGTTCTTGACGACACGAAAGCTTGCATAAAGCTTGCCCAAGGCTTGCCAGAGCATAGCAACAAGTAATGTAAGCAAACTAGATTCCAGGTTTTGTAGATCACTTGTTACTACCAAGTCAAAGAAATAATACACAACTTCGATCGTTGCCAAAAAAACCAAACAAGCATAAATATGAGTCTATAAGCAACTCAGCGTAATGCCATACAATGGCACTTATCATACCACCAAACAATATTTAAAATGTCTTAGTAATGAGTCAATTCATCTGCAATATATTTTCTTGACACTTTAAATCAAATCTGGTGAAAGAAAGGGACACAAAACAATTTCTCATCTCTTGACATGAGCAGAGGGGGAAGTTAGCATAACCTACATTACACAATATCCTTCCACTATAAACTGCAATATGATGCACATTAACGGAGCAGTTAAGTGAGTCACCTGATTACATACANACCCCCCCCCCCCCTGAGGGCCTGAATAGGAATATTGATGGAGAAAGTTTAAGACATATTGAACCAAAAATGAATGGTATCTTGTTGATTGTTTTTCACTGTTTTACAAGTTGTTTATCCTTGGAGCTCGTATTTACAATAGAAAAAACAACAAACAATTTGCCCCCTTGAACTACTTAAAAGGTATATTGATTGAGAATTAGTGCTTCACTAGTTGTTTTCCCTGTTTTACAAGTTGTTTATTATTACAATTATTGTCAATATGTTTTGAAGCTGTTATTTACAATAGAAAAGCTAACCAATTTGCCCCCTTGAAAGAATAATGATGGAGAAAGTTTGAGGCATATTGGAACAAGCATGACTGCTCTTATCGATCAGTTTGAACTATTTTAGAGGTTGTTTATCATTACCATTATTTATTGCCAAAAGAGGTTGAAGCTTTTATTTACAATGGAAAAGCCAACAATTTTGCCCCTTGAAGGAGTATTGATCAAGAAACTTAAGGCATATTATACAATTTTTATTTATATACATGTATAAATATTTATTGATTAGATTGAAATGTTTTAGAGGTTGTTCATCATTAAGATTGTTGTGCAACAAGCTTTGAACATGAAATAACAATAGAAACCAAAACAACTTGAACTTGAGTAGGGAATATTGTTGAAGAAAATTTAAGGCATATTATACCAAGCATGACTGGTGTTTAATTAATTAATCTTTTTACAAGTTGTTTATCATTAGAATGATTGTGAAACAAGCTTTGGGTCATTATTTACAATAGAAGAGAAAACAAACATTTTGGCCCCCTGGAGGGATTGGATTGAATATTAATAAAGAGGGGGTATCAATAAATAAACTTGTAATGTTGGTCTANTACCGTTTCATTCTAAAATGTGGTATGGTTGACCCACAAATTTTTATTCTTAGTAGAGTTCTTAGTAATTAAGAAGGGGAAAAAAGAACATTGTTTTATATTGAATAACAATGCAATGCTAAGAACATAAGTGGAAAAATATAACAAAATGTCAGGAAAGTTTAATCAAAATTAGAATGTATTTGACAAGCATCTCATAATTTATATGGCTCATAATAGAATTTTCTTGCTTAGTAATTTTTTTACAGATAGAAAAGGAAAGGAAGAATGTATACAGACATATAATTACTGTATATTCTAGATTGGACTGGGTAAAAGAAATTGTATTTGCTGGCAGCTATTAGATAGATTGAAATGTAAAATGCCATAAAAGGATTAATATCTAATACAATATTTACTACAGAAATATTCTTCCTTACTGTGTAGAATGTAATTTAAAGCAAATGAAAAATCAATGTTTTGATATCAAATTTACTTTTTCCTCTAGATCAAACTGGCAAGAAAAGTATGGTATTATTGCTGACAGTCATTTACAAAAATGAAATATAAAATGTAATAAAAGCATTAATATATAATAATAATACAATATTTACTCCACAAATATCCATCTCACACCTGCTTCTATCATGAATACCATACATGACGACGAAGATCAATCCCTTTTTTGCCTTTCATACAAGAACTTTTACCCTTTGCACCCAATAAATGAATACATCTCCCAACACAGAATGTAAATCCACCTGCCAAATTTTACAGGGATCAATGAACCGATTCTTCTTCTCCTAAAATAAATGAAGAAGTTCTCTCTAACAACCCCTGCAGACAAAGCACATTCATACCCTAAGCTGCTTAATCAATAAGTCAATATGTTGTTCTCTTTGTAAATTTTCAATGAATGGAATTCTGATTGTTTTGTTTGAGTATCGTTGGCAATCACCTGCCTGTTCCAATCTATACCTGGACTTAGTCCTTTTTTGTGATATAAAAGGGTGATAGAAAAACGGTTTAATAAAGAAGTCTGATTTAACCATCGGACATACAAACAAAGCGGTGACATTGCAGCTGCTCCCATCATCGATCGTATCACCTTTTTGAGCTTTTGACAGAAGTAAAACAGAACGAATATGTCGTGAAGTAACAGACAGCTATTGAAAATGCAATGTAAAGCTATTCCAATCGATAACTCGATCAAGCCCTTTGAAATGGAATAGTGGTTTTATATCAGGGGATGATAGTGAGGTAAAGATTTACTGAATGAACTACAAATAAAAGAATGACATTGCAGCTGATTCTATCATCGATCGAATCACCTTTTTCTGAGCTTTTGACATAAAGTAAAACAGAATAAATGTGTCCTATTGTAAAGACAAGTGAAAATGATTGAAAATGCAATGTTTAGCTATTCCAATCGATAACTCGATCTAGCCCTTTGAAATGGAATAGTGATTTTATATCGGGGGAATGATAAAGAAGTAAAGATTTTTAGATACACTAGAAAAGAGAATGACATTGCCGATGTTTTTCTCATCGATTGAATCACCAATGGAGCTTTTGACATGAAGTAAAACAGAATTAATGTGTAGTTAATTAACAGACACGTATTGTAAAACAGGCAAAGATGGTCACAAATGCAATGTAGAACTGTTCGAGTCGATAATTAGATCTAGCCCTTTGAAATAGAATTTTGGTCTTATATTAGGGGGATGATAGAGAGGTAAAGATTTACTGGATGAACTACAAATAAAAGAATGACATTGCAGCTGCTTCTATCATCGATCGAATCACCTTTTCTGAGCTTTTGACATCGAGTAAAACAGAATGAATGTGTTGTAAAGCAAGAGACAGGTATTGCAAGACAAGTGAAAATGATTGAAAATGCAATGTAAAGGTTTTCCACTCGATAAATCTATCTAGCCGTTTGAGATAGAGTAATGGTATTGGTTGTATATCAGGGGAATGATAAAGAGGTATAGATTTACTAGATGCACTACAAACAAAAGCATGACATTCATATACTTCGATCATCGATCAGATCTACTTTTCTGAGCATTTGACACAAAACAAAATCAATACATAATAAAGTAACCGATAGGTATATTGTGAACTAGGCGAAGATAATCACAAATGCAATGTAGAACTGTTCAAATCAATACCTTGATTTAGTCCTTGTTCTGTTAAAAGGATGATAGAATAGTGGTTTTATATCAGGGACATGATAAAGGAATAAGGGATTTACTAGATGCATTACAAACAATGGAACTGACATTGCTGCTTGAAATTGTTTCTTTCAAAATCGATTGAAATCCCCTTACTGAGCTTTGACATAAAACAAAGTAAAGAATTCTAATGAAAGAAATCTATTGTAAAACATGTGACAATGATCACAAATGCAACGTAAAACATGATTTGATAATTTGTCAAAACAAATGTTTTGTGGTTAAAGTACGTACTAAGTTACTTCAAATTTTTCATATACTATTTACATTATTCAGGTTACATCAAATAGACATCAATTAAATCATATGTCATTGCTTTCTTCAATTTAATAAGTGGTGATTCTTCAAGGAAACTGCTTAACAACAGCAGAATATCAGCTACATTTAATTAACACTGCCCAAGTTCAAACCCCTCAAATCAAAACAAGTGCCCAAGTCAAAGCAAATTTTAACAAATCAAGCCCAAACAAGTTTATTATACTCTTGCAAGTTCGATTTCTCCAAAAACGAAACAGTTTTTAGGTTCCAAGCAATTCAGATTCAGTACAGATTCTTATATATCATACAAAATCTTTTGCTGTATCAAAGAATTTGTAGATCCCACTGCTGCCACCATATTTAAGGTTGAAAATTTAACTAAGAGTTGAAGAATAAAAAAAATCTATATCCTCTAAAATAATAATAATAATAATAATAGATGCAATTTATATAGCGCAAGCAGATTACTCACGTAGATCTCAGGGTGGATCAGTAATTTTTTTCATGAATTTTCGTTTTTACCAAGATATTGTTTAAAAATGGAGCCTACAATAAGTTCATTCTTTATTTCTAAGCCAAGTCAATATCGATATCGCTGGAGTTCATCATAACAACCCTGAAAGTACATGGCCAATACGTCTCTTCTTCAATCTCCATTCATCTACCTCCTTGGAATTGAAACCGTCATCCCAATTTAACCAATAAACATTCCAAGTAAGACAAATCAGTAAATGATGATTTGAATTCCAATGAACGCCAAAGCCAGCGTTTGTCAGCAATAATAAATATTCATGTCTTTTTCGGCTTTGAAGGGCTGTAGAAGGATGTCTTGGGGAAATCTATGAAGTAAATTGGAGATTTGAGCATCCTTGTTTATCAAGAAATATGTATTCTAGACATGTTCATATAAATTACGCTTGACAAATGGAGATATTGGATTTCTTTTGAGAGACCGATAAGGATGCAGCAATGTAATTTGACATAAATCTAGATTTTGAGAGGATATGTAAGTGACAATGACAATTTGAAAGAAGTTTTTCTACCCTCTAATATTGGGATTTTATGTACCTTGGAATGGACAGTAAAAAAAAAGTGGGATAGATGAGAGAAGATAAAAAAAGGAAAATAGAAAAAAAAAGATAGGGGAAAGGAAAATACGTGAAGAAAACATGAAGGGAAAGAAAATAGGTGAAGGAAAATATGGGGGAAAGGAAAATAGGTGAAGAAACAATCGGGGAAGAAAAGATGAAGGAAAAGAAGATAGGTGAAGGAAAAGATGGAGGAAAGGAAAAAAGGAAAAACGGGATGGGGAAAAGAAGTAAAGAAGAGAAGGAGAGATAGGCAAAAGGAGATAGTAAAAGGGCAGGGGGACAGGGAAGGAGATGTAATGGAGAAAAGGGGAAGTGGAGAGAAGTAAAGAAAGACAAATCTATTTTCTTACAATGTGCTTAAAATATTAGAGCTTATTTTGTATTCTTCTTATAACAAGCATAGAAAACAAGCATTGAAAACCTAAAAATTCTTTTCTACAAAACTATTTGATAGAAAATATCCCCAGATTTCTAGTTCTCAAGTATTCTTACCACCCTCCAAACAATTAAAAATGTGCATTCATATCTTAAATCTCTCACATCTAATTACAATGAAGTGTTAAAATCACCACTTTAACCATCAGCTCCGTTTCATATTTTGAGTTTCAAATTCATCTTGACTCTAGCCTTGGTCAGTAGAAAAGCACAATATACACCAATAATGGGCTGTGGAAATATTAAGATGACCAATAAAAATGACAAATATACATCCAAAAATCACAACTGGAATCTTTTATATATTTATTGAAATCACCCTTCCATTTTAATCTGTCATTTATATTTCTTCACCATTCCATTTATATCTCTCAAGCATCACTTCTTCGTAAGAAAACACACCCCTTTTCAACCTAAATCATCCCATAAATCACATAGAATACTCGGCTCATTCACAAAACCTATACAATTCTTGACCGTGAATCAAGATTTAATTTGAAGGGAACAATTACACTTCGCCCCATTTTTTTTTTTCAGTTTGAATAGAGCAATTTAGCACAAAAGAGACGCCCAGCGATTGAATAGTTTCCATGGCGATGCTATTCATGATGAGATATGACTCACAGAAAAATTGTCGCCACATAGCAGACACTGTTCAAGTTCATCACAGATTATTCCACATTGGTATATATCTTGCATTCACCCAGTTGTGAAAGATTGTGCCGTGTGAGGTGGAAAGCTATATGCTGCCCTCTTTTGACAATATACAATATAGTTATCTGTGAAAGAGGGTGTGATAGAGAGAGACAAGAGAAAGGGTGATTTTAGGAAGATGAATAAATACCCTGGCCAGTAAAAAAAACAAATTTCAGATGTAAACAAGATAAGCAAGGGTGGGATAGGTCTTGGACATAATAGGTTGGATATGAAGAGCGCCATCATATCAGTGAGAGCCGAATGGTAGCCATGCTATAGCCGGGTAACTGCACAGAGCGCTTATAAACACGTCGTATTAAGCGCTTTATAAATGATGTGTATTATTATTATTATTACATCTGAGACATACACTACACTTGATTATCTAGTCTCCATCCGAAGGGTGTTTTTTGTTTGTACTGGCAAAGTTATTTGATAATCTTCCAAGATCACCCTTTCTCTTCTCTCTTTCTATTGCTTTAAGTTCACAGTTTCCATTCGAACTAATAAATTCTTACTCTCTTCATATTTCCCTAATACGCAATTCTTACTATTCTTTTAAGTATATATTTCCATCTCTCCAACTCTGTTATACATAACCTTTTAAATTTCATTGAGTTTCCCATGGTATATTTTGCAATATACTGCCTAAATTTACACATGACAAACGGAAATATGTGTTATAAATTCACTACTTTCAGTGACAGTGTGCGAAGACTCTTCATCAAATTGAAGACAAAGCTTTATATTTTTATTCTTCTCCTCAGAGACCTGCACATAATCCTAAAAATATTGACAGCCATATTTTTCCATAATTCATATTCAAACTGAACTTGATCCCCTCTCTCAATCCCCTCTCTCTCTCACCCCTCTTAATCTAGACCTGCACATAACCCCCCCAATTATTAGCAACTATATTTTTCCATAATTCAAACTCAAACTGAACTTGATCCTCTCTCCCAATCCCCTCTCTCTCACCCCTCTTAATCTACCCCGATCCACCAGAGTAACATTTCCCATACTGGTTGGATTATGATAATATATAATTGGAAAATATCTACACTTTTCTTAAATAACTCAAAGAACAATGTTGTGCATTAATTAGAGCCAAAATGATTAAGAATTGTCACAAATTTTCGGAGACTCCCGTCTTCCTTGTCAGGGAAAACAAGATCACTTTTCTTGCATATACCTGCACATAATCCCCAAAATATTGGCAGCCATATTTTTCCATAATTCATATTCAAAATGAACTTGATCATCTCTCTATCCTTCTCTCTCTCACCCCTCGTAATCTACCTGGCTCCGGCGCATCCGCACCGTTGAACCACTTTGCACGGAGATCAAAAGGTCCTGAAAGATTGAATTTGCTGGACGCAAAATCAGCGGGATCGCTAATGAGAAACACAGTCGGTGGTGGTGGTGGGTTTTATTTAAAGGGATCTTGGAGATTGAACTTAATGAGTTGATTGGCTGATAGAGTAAAGCTGGGAAAATATACGCTGAACCTAATTTGCAAAAGCCTCAAACATGTGTTCCTGTATGGCAACTTGAAATGTGTGAATTACTTGAAATATGTGAAAATGAGACAAAATTAATTCTACAACCAGGAAAGCTGCATGAAGAACAAATGAAACAATATGAAAATGGTGCTACATTTATTGGGAATATCATAATATAACTGTTTATTAACTAGATATCTGGTTTGAAATGAATCAATATTCAAAATGCATTAATAGTCCACTATTCAGTTTAGAAAGTGACAAATTTTATATGGGATTAAATGAGAATGACAATTACTCATGGATATAACTTGATAAATTCAATCCAAAAGGACCAAAAATCCTGTTCAAAATACTAAATGTGACATAAAATGCCTGTTATAGTAGAATGCACTGTTAAACTCAGTTTAAAGAATATCTGAATACTATCTCAAATAAAGTAACTGTTTTCAACTGCAATACTCCCTTTTCTCCATTGACTACTGAATTCTTAACTTCCCATAGAATTTGTCAGTGTGCCACCTGGTTGTGGTATCCAATGGGTTAATTCAATCACTACTTGTTTAAAATCTGTAAATAGGCTTTATAATGCAGGTAATATGGATATTCAGTTTTTAAATTCAAATAAAACTTCTGCATAGATCCATTCTTTTCTGGCCATCTAGGGTGGAAGAAAGTTAACCTTGGTTGTTAACAAAATACAGAGAAGAGGTCAACTTCACTGCTTTGATGAGAGTTCCTTCAGGCGATAACAAATGAACGACAACTAAAACCGGTGGGGTGTCCGGTATCAAAGTGAACAGGCATTTTTATATTAATCCACATTTAAGTTTGAATTATATGAATTGGTTTACCATAAATACAATTCTATAAATTTTCCATATATTGAATGGTTGAATTTCTTTTCAATAACTTCTGAAATTAGATGGATCACTTCATAAAAAAAAAGCTTTGAAAAGTTATTATTACATTGTCCTTACCCCCCCTTCCTATTGGCAAACACATATTTTACCAGTATCCAAAATGTCATTTTCATAGGTGCCAAAATGTTTTGTCTTTGAGGCTGCTAACAGTTTTTTTCATTGGCCTGTGAAAATATCAGAAGTCAAATCATGGTTGTGAATTGATTTTTTAACTTTCATTGAAGAAAGTTGCTTCATGATAAATAAAAAATTTACAAAATCAAAAGAAAGAAGATAATGGGATCCTTATTTTCCAAGAATTGATACTTCAAGATCAAATTTTTCAATTAGTATTAATTTAAACAATTATCCTTCCCTAAATTTCCATTCCCACACCAATTCTCACTTGTTTGTTGTCTTTTTTTACTTCTATTCCCACCCAATGTTTTCACCACAGGCTATACTACTGCACTCAAATGAGGTGTTGATAAGTCATGATGACTTTTAAATATAACAAATACACATTGCAGAATCATCATACATATTGTTTCATTTGGTAGACCAATTGTGTTCATTTACTTAAAGCCCATGTATAGTTTTGGTAAAGATTAAAGAAATGTGAATTTTGGGGATATATACCATGACATATAGTTTCTATACACATTTCAAGATCATAGCATATTTTTCTACGAGCGAATTCTTTTGAAAATTTGAATTTGACCGTTAAATCGTATTTAGCGCCCTCTCTTGGTTATAACAATATTTTGCTTCTTATCGGGCATATAGAAAATTATTTCCAAGATTTTATTAAAGCATGCTAAAAAGGAATACATAAAGAATAAATTCTGAAATTTTTATCCAATTCTGTTCATGAGAAGCTGTCCTTTATCAAGAAAGAAAATATTGAATTCGCGTCGGGGGCTACGACGCTAAAATATTTTCCACACTTTAGGTTATAACTTTTCCAAAACTTGTTAATTTTTCGTACAATCTTTTGTACAACATGGTCATGATATCATGTTTCTTTTTAAGTAGATTTGAAGACAAAATTTGGCGATAAAAATATTCGCTTTTACCAAAACTATACTTGGGCTTTAAATGATTTTGAATAACTTTCAGGTGCCAATCTTTGAGTGAGATAATGAATGACTGAAAACTTAACTGAACAATTTTTTTTTTGCATGTTGAAGAGAAAAAAAAAAATGTGGTTCTCTAAATTGGTGGCAGCTGTGGAATGAAAAATTCAGTTTGGGTCACATTAAGAAATGATTGATAATCAACATACATTTCATTAGTTGGAAAGCATAATGAACTTTTTGCATTAATAAAATTCATATTCTAATGCATCAATAGATTTGTTTAAAAAAGAAATAATTCTCCAAAGATTATCAAACAACTACCTTCATAACAAGTTTCCCAAAATTCTCTTAGTTTTGATAAACAATTTTGACAAACTCCCTATGTAGACATGATTTCATTACATGGTCTTTGTAAAACGTATCAACACAAAAATTAAGGATGTAAATAATTAAATTTGCATGGCATTATTATTTTCTATCAATATCTACTTTAATACATCTGCGCTTTTATTATCAATAATTTTTTCTTAGTTTATAAAAGAAAGAAATAGGTCATATCCAAAAGTAGATTCTAAAGGTAATATCCTCTTGGAAATCTTACTATTTTCTCACGAAAGGCAGATCCCTCTACAAATAGCATTTACAATCTTTATAGAGTTGTATTGAGCTACCTAGGTGCCTCAAGCAAGCGCACACATGCGTGACCCCATAGTTAAACTCGTATAAGGTCAACTGACCGCGGCCGGCCGGGTCCAGCGACCTGTAAGGTGCCGCAGACGGATTTCTTTTCTTTCTCGCTGGGGACAGGTGTCAAAGCCTCTATCATTACCATTTCAATTATCAAGGGGCCTTCAGGTTTTCCCAGCAGCCCATTGGGTTATTGTATAGTCGTTAGTCAAACTTTGAGGAAATAATCAAATTAGTCTCAGGGTCTTTGGCCCGTACATCTTTAGTTGGAAAGGAAGTACAGTGCTGGGTTATCAGACGAGGTATATAGCTTCATGAAATTTTTAAGACCTGTTTGAAGTTACAAAGTTAAGAACTTAGTTCGATATTTGTTATCCACAGCCAAAGCAAAATAAAACAACACCCACCTCTGCTTAAAGGGGAATTACACCCAGACAATGATGTACTGTCAGTAATACAAAAAAAAATCAGATGAACAAACTGTGAAAATTTGAGCAAAATTGGATAATCCGTTCAAAAGTTATGAATTTTCAAAGTTATCATTTCCACCTGTGCTGGGCATCCTTGAATTGGCATGCGTATAGCTAATTAGCATAAT
>BQKZ01006824.1:2000-25237 GCA_036244855.1 Temnopleurus reevesii | reverse complement strand
ACTATCAGACCGATTTTTTATTTATTATTTTTTTTTTTTATTATTGACGGACATCCTGATAAAGTGGCTCATAAAAACTTAAGGCCCTGCATGGTGACATAGGGCCCCGGAAGCAATATTTGTCAGTCCACAGTTGGCTGTCTGCGAACAAAGAGTCGTACTAAATCGTGTTACTTCCAGCCTTCCGGGGCCTATTGTGACCAGGGCTTGCAGGAGGACTCCATGCCAAAATTGTCTTGCTTCGATCGAATGCGCAAAAACAGACAAACAGATCAAGACAGGTTGAACTAAAATCGACAACAGATCACCATTTTATATCACATGATTCAAAGTTGCCAATTTGCTACAAAAGCTGTTTTAATATTCTTTTAATATAGCCTATTTCAAAAGTTCTTTTTTTTTGTATTGAATGAACTTTTATTGATATTCCTTTTCAAAAACATGGATCAGAAACAAAGAATGAAACATAATTTAGTACGTAATGATCAATATACTGTGTTAAGTTTACAGAATAAATCAATAAATAAAACATACTTAGTTAAACAATTAAACAATTTCCTTCAGCAATAAATTCATCTACATTATGTTGCACTCAACCCAGGAGAGGACTGGTGAAAGAGTACCTGGCAGGATTATTCATTCCTTGAAATGCAATGTGCGCTGGTGTACACCGGTCTAAAGCCTGGGTAATAATAATTGCAAAGCGCCTTGAGCACTCAGCAGAATGGATACGTGTCGTATATAAATTGCATTTATCATTATTATCAATCTAGAATTATTCAATTATGAATGAATTCTAATCATTGGGATCGGCATCAAATGAGGAAAAACCTGTTTTTAGTATAGGATAATTATATATTTTGATTTTTTTCTGGAACACTCTGTATTGCCTGTTTATGCTTCATTACGCGCTATATCACGCATTGACCACATGAACATTTTGAAAACCAATTGAGGGTCACACCACACACGGTATTCCGAGGTTTCGAAAAAAGAGATCAATAACTAAAAAGAATAAGAATTGAAATAATCACGTTCAATAGATCATGAGGGAGGGAGTGATTGAGATCCCAGGGGGTGGGGGAGGTCGGGCGTTATGTAATGAATGCAAAATCATTTTAAGGGAAACTTCCCCCAGACACTAATATGCCCAAAAAGCAAGTTATATGCCTGAGAACAAAGAATTGTGTTGAATCGTGTTGCTTCCAGGGACCTATTTGTTCTCGGGGCCTAACCAATGTGACGGAAAATGTACCGCTGTTCGTCAATCAAACCTTTTAATTTGTCAAGTTTGTAAAATTCCCGGTAATTGTGATGTTTTGATTTCGTTAATGGGCATGCTTGTTCAAACATATTTGTGATCATGTTAAGAAAATAAAGTTAAATAAATGTATCTAAAATCGTTATAGAGAAGCGGTAGAAAAATGGTTCCTTCTCATGATACAGTATTACCATAATGGTGCAGCTGTAACAGCCGGTGTACTTGTAGACTATCTTAGTTTTTTCTTCAACATGTGCCATAAACGAAGATTATTTGCTAACATTGAGCTGAAATATTTGATCCAACAAAAGAATGTTTAAGAAAAAAACATTAAGAATGGACAAATTTCTCTCAGAATTGGAAAGATAAAAAAAGAGAAGGAAAAGGGGAAAGAAAACAGAAAAAAAAATAAAATGTAAGAAAAAGAAAAGAAAATAATTAGGAAATGCAAAAGGAAAATTAAAAAAAAGTCAAAAAGGAAGGAGAAAGAAAAATATGGAACAAGGCTCGTTACTATTATTTTGCAGGGAACGACGGGAGGGGGGGGGGGGGGGGGGGGGGGGGAGGGAGTTAGGTGCAAGGAGTGTAACGTAACTTGGACGAATGGGATGTTTTTTGGGGGGGTCCACCGCGCCGGTGAGCTGCCAAGTAAAACAAAAACAAAACAGACAAAAAACTTTTAAAATTAGAACTTTTGGGGGTAAAAATGGCCCTTTTCTTCCTTTTTTCCCTTCATTTTGCCTCTTTTGCCTCTCATTGCATAGGGATGTGTACCCACGCACTGCCCCTGTTACGGGACCGAATAAGATTAGAAGGATATCGCATATTATAGGGACAGCAAAATAGAAAAAAGCAAGAAGATCAAGGGGAGAAAAGCTGAAAATTAATACAAGAAAATCCTGGGTTAAGGTTGAGAGGAAAGGATGCAAAATAAAAAAAAAGAATAAAATTATTTGATAACATTGAAAAGATAGAAAAACAAGAAAGTGCGTTTTATAGACCATAATGCTGATCGAATGAAAAGCAAGGGACCCCCACCTATTGTCACTAAAACATGACTAATGCTAACTATTCTATAATTTTTGGCTTTCGAAAAGAAGAAATACTTTCTGAAAAAAAGAAAGAAAATAGATGATTCTCATTTCTCATTACAAAACCCCTTCCCACATCAAACCCTCCCCAAAATCTCGCCCGAATAACTATGATATGTAGATATGTAGTTAGAGCCAGCGTGTATAATCCTATAAGGTCTCTGCCTATACATTTTCTCTGTGAAAATGACAAAAATGAAGAACTACTGTTTAATTGAAATAAATACCAGAATCATTGTATTTATTTTAATCAAGAACTTAATACGTTTTCATGACAAAATCAATGGGCCTTTGTACATTTGCAACTAAACACCCCGCCAATAAATCCTTGAAAATCAGTGTGCAGTTAATAAATATCATACTTTGCAAAAGTAGATCATCCTTCTACTGGGAACATGATAATTCTAAATTAAAATATACAGTTTAAAATGCGACTGCTTGAAAACGAATTCAAAAGCGGGACCAGTGTCGACGAGCTGTCTTTTCTTCAGTTGACATAGATGAAATTTTGAAATTGAATACTACATAAATGAAAAGGTCCTTGCATTAACAAAATGGATCACCGAAAAAACCTCCGATCGCAGTTAAAAGTCCTCTGACTAATGAACAAAATATAAATATATTTGAAGGTACTACATGTATTTAAAACAAACAGGCAAAGTTTACAATTTCAGAATACCCCAACACCCTTTGCACGGGGGTGGGGGCTGGGGCATTCTCCTTACTCTCGCGTTGTATTTGTGACACATGAAGTTTGGAAATATAAAAATGAAATAAATGATAACAAGCTTTAACCCTAATCAGGCCGACCTTTTTGGGCCATGTTATGTCCGATGAGGGGGGGGGGGGCATGATCTCGGCCATGGAACGCGCAATCGCGACGAAAATTTGCACGCATGATGCTTGTGGCGTACTTTACTAGAATGTATGGTTAATTTTTTTTCATAAAAATTATTGAAATAACTAAATATGCTAATTCATGCATAAAATAAGTTTTGGCCTCTTAATCACTAATTAAATCTTTAATTGAGCTGATTTTTTGTTGTTGAATATTCCTCTTAGCATTCTCTACAAATATATTGAAAAAAAATTTTTTTTTTAATTTTTTTTTTTTTTTTTTTATTTTTTTTTTTATTTTTTTTTTTTTTTTTTTTTTTTTTTACCTTTTGTTTTTGTTGTTATTTTGACTGATATTTGTTGCAGACATTATCCAAAGCATAATGATGCAAAAATGAACTAATTTGAGTCATTGGAAGTCAAGTTATTCAAGTTTTTATGATGTTTTACTGAAAACACAATTTGCATTGACTTTGTACACAAAATCAAGTATTTTAGCAATTTGGGGGCCGACAAATTTTTTATCCAAATGGGCGTGGCACAAAAACGGTATACACGGGCGCGGCGAATTTGGTCTCAAAATTTGCGCGATACTTGGAAGTTGATATATTAAATATATTAAAATTAATCATATTAAATATATTTGTGCGCGTTAGGGAGATATTTTTTGAAATGTGTTGAGGGGGTGGATTCCACCTTCCCCTCGGCCTGATTAGGGTTAATCATTTATATGCTCAGTTCAGTTGAGTTCAGTTGAGTTCAGCTCAGTTAATTAATTTCCACAAATCGATTAAAAACACAAGATACATGTAACAAATCATAATACATTAAAAAAAGTGAACAGTGATAAAATAAAAAGTTATCTATGTCAACAATCAATATGCTAATATAGATAACTCTACCTTTATCTATATTCAGCTATTCAAAAGCAGACATTTAATCACTATTTCAAGGCCTATAAAATGATCTGACTATAAGTAAATGCACACTTACGTACTGTCTGTTGACCTGCTTGTACGACGAAGAAGTAGTGAATTTTCATACAGATAGATACAACCAATCAAGCGTATATTCATGCATGAAGATTCCAGACCTCTGCTGTGCCTTGAGGGGGAACTTCACCCAGACCCAAACAAGCTAAGCTTTTCTTTGGATGCCTCTGTTTTTCCTCAACATAATTTCGAATGTAACGTGTTTATATATTTGTACCATATGTCATAATATTTGATATTTGTTATTTTGTCTTATTTTTATATTTTCTTTTATATCCATGTAAGTTTTTGTTAACTTGTAATTGTTATTATTTGAGTGAAAAATAACAAATATCTGAATCTGAAATCTGAAATCTGAAATCGATGAGAATGGACCACTCACATTTCCAAGAAAGATAACTCGTTGTACCGTGAAGTATTATTCTCATCATTCTTCCACGAGTGAAACCTTCAAACAATATATGAAATCTGAAATCGTTATCATTATTATAACGAATATGTACATTTAATAGGGGTTCACACTTTTAGGCACAACTGTTGGTTGAGAAGTTCGCGTAATAACATTGTGTCTGATGGCATTTATCTATTATTCATCTTTGATATGGAAATGAATTCAATAAAACAATAAAGACATTGATGTGCTCTCATCAGTGGATGGAGAACAATACAAGGATTAAACTGGAAAAGTTCTGAAGTTCTGATCTCCACCCCTCGTGGGATTCTTAAATTAGCAACCTACACGTCTTGCACAAATTGCCTGCCAGCATGGAGAACCCTCCATTCACGTTGTACACAGAATTTCACAGTTTCTTCTTTTTCTACTTTTCTCTTCAAGTATTGGGAGGGATCTTGTTGATTCCTTGTCTACTTTTCTTTAAAAGGAACACAATGTGATATGCTCAAAATACATGCAGAATAGATAAAGTAATTCAGCTACACCCAAGCAGAAGACAAACATTTTGTTGACGTTCCCCAACAATAGAAAATATGAAATTTTGCATAGAGAGAATGAGGAGTTGTCCGACATGACGTCACAGATTATGTCAAATTTACCGATCGCCCCATCAGCGTCAGGGATCGTCATGCATGATATATCTCTGTGATTTTGAAAAGTTAAAAAAAAAACTTTTTAACGGGTGGTCCGACTTTGCTCAAATTTCACAGTTTGTTCATCTGACTTTTCATCATGCGATGACAGTATGGTAATTTCAGGGGTTGGATTCCCTTTAAAAGCTACTGTCCCTTGTTTAATCGACAGTTTTCAGGATCAGGACTTTCATAAAATAATTCCCCTATTATCCAGGAGCATTAATTGGTGCAACAAGATGGTTATTGAATTTGGTCAATAAATCACCTTTTTGTTCCATTTAAAGCTAAAGCATTCACTGTTCACGTTTTCGTAAAAGACTTTTTATACGGCTCCTATAAATCAAACACCCCCCCCCCCAAAAAAAAAAAAAAAAATCTTTATAAATTCACAACTGATCCTTTAAGCTCCATTTACAGTTTTTATCAACACAAATTTAATGGTCTCCTTATAAGTCGATAGCGTTGAGAAAGCACTTTCAGAACCGAATTTATTAAGATTATTAGAGCAAAAAGAAAAATCTTAGTATATAAGATTTTTAATCTTCTTCCTCGTCCCGTCTGGATGGTGAACAACAGATGGCTGCCTTTTCTAAATAAAGTACCATTCTTCGGAATGCAGCTCGATATGGTAGAAGAGATTTGTGTGAAAAACATGTTATATAATAATTGCTTGATACATAATAAACAGGGTGTATCAATACGATATAACCCATTTTCGAAAAGTGGCCCACTTAACTTTTCGGAAATGGTTTATATCGTGTTCAATGAAAACTTTGCACTTTTTAAACATCCGTAAAAAATGGATGGCGTAAGTAATTTAGGACACTTTCCTTATCATTACCAGATATGGGGCCTGTAACAAAAAGTTGCAATTAAACGTACGGTAATTATTAATTGTAAGTTATGGCAAAAAATGTACCATACAAGTATTTTTCAATTTATCGTATTTCTGTTATGCTCAGGCCCACGAACTGAGAGTACTTTTTTTGTTTTATAGTCGTTTTACGTAATTTCTCTCTCCCCTCTCTCTCTATCTTTCTCTCTCTCTCTTTCTATCTATCTCTTTCTCTCCTTCCGTCTCTATTTAAAGAAAAGATATAAATTCTCGTCCCTGTTCCCCTATCCCTGCTCCCATAATTTTGTTTAATTATCCTGTTATTGTGTTTTCTCTCTTGTTTGGTTTTGTTCGATTATTCTATTACTTTTGGGTTTTTTGTTGTTTATTTTTGCTCAATTTCCGTAAGTAATGTGAGGTAATTTGTTTGCATTTATGGTTTTATATACGACTCCCAGCCATCAGCTGTAAACAAATAAATGAATACATACATATATATATATATATATTCAGAAAAAGAATTACCATATTGTACTCACGGAAATCGAGCAAAAATAAACATTAAAACAAGATAATAGATTAGTCAAACAAAAGAAACGCTGGGCCGACGCAGGCTATAAAACTCAAACATGTGAGTCAGCCATAAAATTGACTGGCGCATCAATACGATGCTGTTATATACGTAATTTCGAGTCGTACCGGCTTGTGATTATGATTTCCTCACAGTTCAATGAATTGCATCCAAAATCTTTGAGTTTGCAACTCTGATTTTCTTTCACCATTGTGCTTTCCGTGGGCAATAAAAGGGTATTAAAATGAATAGATACTGCTTCTAGCCAACAAACATTACAAGGGATAAATCAGGACAAAATATGAAAACATGCATTTTATTTGGAATAAGAAGATATACGTTTTAAAGAATGAAAAAGTTAACTTTTTGAAAGCGGCTTCCAATAAGCTAGCTTTCAAAGCCCGTTCAGATCGTCGTTTGTGTGCCGTTTAGATTTCACATAAAACCACTTTAATGACCGTTTGTGCGGTTCACATCTCCGGTGAAAAAAAATCTCTTCAACTTGATGGAGCTAAATTATACTTTAACGCGCGCCGTAGGTGTAAACGGGGTTTCAAGCATCGGTCCCGTCTATGAAGACTATCAAAATCTACACAGAATGTCAAAACAAATTCTAATTTCTGTGAGGCCACAAGCAAAAATAACTATTCGACAGAAAATGTGTTCATTCACAGCCACTTTATTACACACATATTGATACTATTTACATCTAACTAAGCGGGTGTTGTTCAAAATCAACTGCAAATCAACTGCAACTTTGATGATTTCAACGCGCATTTTCATTCGCATACGGTATGCGCATATAACAAGACGCGCATGAAACAATGATTTTGATTGGCACGTTCAGATCAACTGCAACTTGCGATAAATTACAACTTTTGAGCAACACCCCCTAACAATGATACGTATTTTCGGGAAATGGTTTAAAACGCAATTTCATTTCTCCTCTGCATTGCTGGGAATAAGAAAAGTGATATATTTTACCATAGTTAGGTTCACATTGAGAGCTTTAGAAACAACATGGAGGTTTTAGAAACAACGACAGTCCTACGGAAGCTTATATGTGCAGCGCAATTACGGCTTAAACAAGGCGCCAAAGCGAGTAAGAACAATATGCCTTCTCGTATTCTCTCCATAAAAAAGTGAGTTTGTACAAGACGCCACCTTCTTTCCTTTTGGACCAAAAGAAAGCGCCTTCAGTTGTCGAGTTGAACAACTCGCCCGGCGATGCACGTATAGGCGTCCATAGTACTGTCAGAGTTTTGAAACCTTTCGACTCTAAGTGTGACTCCTCCTTTCTATGACTTTTGAACACAGGTTCTATTAATATTAAATAGATATTAAACATCTACTAATGTGGTGATTCAGATCAGATAATCATACTCTTGCCAATGATACATACATTGTATATTAATTCTTTAAATAACCACATGATTTTGACTTTACCTCATTCAATAAAATCTTAATTTTCGATGACACTATTAGTCAATCACCTTCCAATTGAACAGCAAACTGAATTTTTTTTTATTTGGACACGATTAAATGCTTTCTCATGCCCATGGTGACACTCAGAACTTCTAAAGATTTTTAAAAATAATTCTTGTCACTTTTTTCTGTATTAATCAAATGGTATATTGTTGATGTTTTCCTTTGTTATATATACAGTATATAATATATCGCAATTCAGCAACTTAGCTGCCAAGATGCCAATAAGTACTGGTTTTAATCTAACTTATTCGGAACATGCAAGGGCATGCAAATATAATGTCTATCCATTTCGATATATAGGCCTTTATCTGCGATTCGATGCGTGTGAACCCCTACCCCGCCAGGAAAAAAAAAGGGGGGGGGGCGGGTGAGTACAAATATCATATTGAGGCCATGAAGCATTGCATTTAATTGATATTTTCTCAACATAGTTTGGCATATCTGTTGTAATAACACCATCAAACATTTTTAGAACATTATATATAAGAATTTTTAACCCCCAAAGCATTTATTTTTCACTAATTTGTTAGAATTTAAACATGAGTATGTTTTGAGGGCTCGGAATAACAAAAATGATACTGGTATTCTAGACGGAGGATGTTCTTATAAACGTATTAAACCGTGCAAACAGACACCAATATTTACAAACAGCTTTAAAAGAATGTTTTGAGAATTCTAACACAAGAATAGCCACAGTTTACTTAAAGTTTATGCAAAGAATAATTTTCATTTCTGTAGAAACTTGCCATAATCGTGATAATTTGTCAATTGTTTTTAAACAAAATTACTATCAATCTAATTATTTAAACATCAATAAATCCAAATGAGTCCTTACAAGAGTCACAATATCCATGTATGTAAACATCTTAAACATATCTTGCCCAAATGTAAATGATTCTTATCTATACCAATGACTTTTAGAGTTAGAAAGATACAAACGGGCACCAATACAACTAACAACGTCACCTGAGAACTAGAAACAAATATAGTTAATCTTTGAGTCTACGTAAAGCCTATACTTCAAGCGAGGAATATTATTTCTATTCCGTGAATAGGAATTTGCCATAATATGCAAATTGATTTCAAACACTATAACCATTCAATATAAGTATGCAAACATTCATAAGTGCGCTTTACTTCCAAGTATTTACATTTATACAACTATCCAAACCTTGTATTCTGGACGAAAACTTTTAACTCAATATGTTACCATACACACGGATACCAATATGCAATAACATGGCCATAGACAAATTGAGAACTCAGAAATAAGAATACTTAATCCTTTAGTTTACCTTAAATTCACAAATGAAACAAGAGACCACAAAACAGATAGGTAGGTATGATAATTTTATTTTGTAAGGATGACATTTCCATTCAATATGTTATTTGATTTTAAATAATTTTGTATACGGTATAAGCACAACAAATCTATAAATACAATTATCCTAAAATTTCAAGCCATAATTCAGCCATGATGTCCGATTTATATTGTTGGTAGATTTTTTTTCCATGATAGAATCTTGAATCTCAATTATTTCACGATCTTTTTGATGAGATCTTTCGAATTAGGGATTTAAATATTTTCCGTTCTAAAATAGATAAAAGCCAGTTCGTAATTCCCATTTGTGCATGTGCATAATTACGCATGTTCTTTTTTATTTTTTTTTAAATTTATCACGATAATGCTATAAAATGCTTAAAGATACGACGACATGAAAAATACTTCATACACAGCAGTATACCAAGGACATTTTAGCAAACTAGGCTCTCTATTCAACAATTAGGGTTATGCTAATAATTATGACCCTCTAAGTTAAAGATTGAATGATTCTATATAACTTTTGTTTCCTTAAAGCTCAAAGCTGAGCATTAGACGGATGATGACGTCATGTCAGGATCATCCGAGTCAATATCTGCCAGATCCAGGTCTGGAGCCGAAGGGTTTCCGTCTGCGCTCGGTCCAGACATTTTCGGCAAATCCATCTTCGAATTCGCTTCTTTTGGGAGGGAAACCTCCCCTTTGCCACCGGAATATCCTCTTCCATTAAAGAGGGCGCTCTTGATTGCCTGGTCGATGCTGGCAGTTGACGGTTTTCGGGCGGCGTCGTTGAATTTTGGCGCCAGATTTACTTCGGCGCCATCTTGCTCCGGTGCATAATATTCAGGGACTCTTACTCTGACGTACGGCGGAGGGGCGGGGCTACAGACAGATGGATTGTCAATGCTCGCCTCTGATTGGTCGGCTGCGACCTTTCGCCTCTGTTTCAGCTTCATCTTCAGCATCTTGCGAGTGACGTGGCGTTTTTCTTCCACCTTCCAATCATCGTTCTCGACGACGCGATGCGTGACTCTTACCTGTGGTAAGATTGGGAAAGGCAGCGATTACAGGCAGGTCCGAGAGAAATCCATATGAGACAACATTATTAAACACACTTCCTATTTGAATGAGGGTGGCATCTTAAAGCAACAACTTTGGCAATCGACTGCCACGATCTTATATGCGCCAAAAAAACACAAAAAAAAACTACAAGGTGACGGCCCGATTCATCTATATTTTTTGTAAAACCTAATTAAAAAAAGATGTTTGTTTAATCTCATTACTATGCGGATAACTATTGCAACTTAACTCATCACAGCGGTTACAAGCAATAAGTAGAGATGCCACACGTTCTGGAATATGCAGGAGGTGTACTTTCATTTGAATTCAAAACTTTTACCACAAATGAGTGGCTAAGTGAATGCGCACACTCAGGATTTTGATACCCGGGGTCTGAGCAAACATTTGGCGCCCCATCCTCCCCCCGGATATTGAGAATTTATTTACATGTATATGATACATACAATGACGCCATTATTCAATATTGTTTGGCTACTTGGAAAAAAATAGAAACAAAAACACTGAGATTGTTTTATTCTTTTCACTTAAGATTATTCAAAGTATAAATAAAGTGAAAAGCCTAGTATCATATGCGGTCCTTGTGCCTATTATCTCTCATATTCACTTTATCATAATCCGTCCATGCACATATGGTCAATACAAACTGGCTCATCTTGGGGGAGTTAAATGAAGAAAAGAAATCGATCAATACACGTTTTAGAGAAATGATCGTTGCAAATAGGGTATAAAAATCAATGTGCTCTTTTAAATGTATTCTGTGTTTTATTGTGAAAGTTCGGAATATAATGTTCAAACACTATCTGAGTGGTTAGATTGGTTGAAATTATACCACCGAGGTGAAACAAAAGATATCACAATTAAGATTGCATGAATTTACCACTTTTCTGATGCTAATGACATAAACAAGAAGTCTGCATGGGAACCCCTTTTATTGCCACCTTTTTATAGCTCACCAAACGATTGCGTTTCCTCTTGAACCCCATTACCCCCTTTAAAATATGGATGGATATATGCCTTTATTATTTCATCAACATGATCAACGGGTATCTGAGGTAAAATATATATTGTATCAATTTATTAAGCTCATTGAATTAACCAAAAATAACTTTATCCGACATGATACGTAGTACTGGTTACGGAGTTAGAAGCAAATAAATGTCTAGTTCTTGGTCGACACACGGAAACTAAATCTAAGTCAGGCTCCGTCCGTGGCTTATTGAACGCGTGAGCAATATTTATGTGCACTCGTCTTTTACTTTTCTTTTATCATGAGAAATGTTCAATTTCTTAAATTGAAAAACGAAACATCTCTTTTTTTTTTAAATTTCATTCGATGTTTAGGAGAGTGGGTTTTGCGTACACTTCCAACAATCAAATTGAGCAGAAGGGACAAAGGTGTGAGACAAATTAAACAACTTCATTTAGACAAGCATTCACAATTAGATTAATCATCACAAAAGACTTTTGTTAAACACTTTTCCACAGGAAAAGAGGGATGGAAATTTCTTTCGTGTCCATCTAGATATCGTTGATGCTTGAATGGAGGCTGTTTACTTTGTCCCATACCTTTGTCTTTTCGGCTCACAGTGTATTTTTGGGCTTTTAGACCTTAAATTTTGTAGAATGTTTCTTAAAATTTGGGCTTTAGCTACACAAGAGTACCTCCTCCACGCAGTCGGCGTCATCTGAGATGGCCCCAGGGATGCTCTCGCCGATGGGCGTCTCGCATCGTAGACCCTGTAACGAAAATAAATATATCTATGATTATTATCATCATCGTTCTAATATACGGTAGGATTTTCCGTTCAGCTTCATCATTAGTGAGTTTTCGAACTCGATAGACGGTGGCCTGTCGTCGGCAGAAAGAGAGCGCGCATTTGATGTACCCATTCGGCCGATGTACCCAAGCGGCCGTCCACCAGTTTCGATGTGCGCAGTCAATGACAAATGCGCAACTGAAAATCAGATGGGCACATCAAAGACGTTTTAATCGTTTTCATCCGTCCACAAGGGATCTTCCTCACTTCGGCTTTTAATTTGAATGATTATAAACAATGTAAATCGAATAGTTTCTAACTAAATTGACTGATTGATATATGCACCAAAAAAATGAACCATGGTACAATGGATTGTTTGGAATTCTGTCGAATCTGGATATCCATTCGTTGATAAGAATGTATTAACTCTGATAAAAATGGCCTGCAAACACCTATTCGTCATTTTTTTTTAAATTCTTACTTTATCCACCTACATCACAATAATTTTTATAGACTTATATACAACGGTATATGCTGCTGCCTCTCCTAGTATACTACCTCTGCTATTAGTATTATCATTATTATTATCATCATTATTATTATTATTATCATCATTATTATTATTATTATCATTATTATTATCATCATTATTATTATTATCATCATCATTATTATTATTATTATCATCATTATTATCATTATTATCATCATTATTATCATTAGTATTATCATTATTATTATCATCATTATTATTATTATTATCATCATTATTATTATTATTATCATCATTATTATCATTAGTATTATCATTATTATTATCATCATTATTATTATTATTATCATCATTATTATTATTATCATCATTTTCATTTACATTATTATTATCATTATCAAGAACATCATGTTACTTACGGGTTGTGGGTGACATTTCCTGGCATCCGTGGCAGTACCTGCAAGAGACCGTGATTCTATTTAAGGATATATCGCTTTTTATTGAAAACAATTATATAATATTTGAATGTCAAGAATATTAAAAGTATAGATTAAAAATGGTCAGGATACAAAATTAATTCGAAATCAGCCGATGTATTTACAAATTGATTTACATGCATATACAAAATCTTCAAAATTAAAAACATATTCCCGCACGTAGTCAGGTCGATTTAAGTTTGAAAATACAAATCAACGGTTATTTCTACGGACCGCTAGCAGAATGGCGAGCTGCTAGTGGAGCCATCTCTCCATCTCTCCATAAACTAATTGTAAGGACATCATTAAAATAGCAATAAAAAAAACATACATTTGGAATTATACCTTTGAGATCAATGTCATCCTGAAGGGATGAAGAAGCATCGATGATGTCACTGAGAGAACTACTTTTGCTTCCTCCAAGCTCGGACGCTTTAATCCCTTCCGGGTTACTCATGTAATCGCCATTGAGAAGCATGCGGAGGTCAGTAAACGAGGTCTGGGTCTGTGGAAGAAAAAAAACAGCAAAGGAGTTGTGATTATTAGATATTAAGGAGGTGTTGTTCAAGAGTTGCAATTGGTTGCAGTTTTATCGAAACGCGCCAATAAATGGCCCGTATTCTGATGTCAGGTTTAACTTAAACTAGAGTTTAAATGTATGGTTTAGGTATGGGAAGCCAAACGAGGCTTGAATCTTTAACAGTCGATGTTTAATTTACCAGCACATTTGGCATTCATATTATTTAAAACTGTCTCGGAACAAAAACTTCAATAGTTTTCTATATACATTATTAGAGCATGGGAAAAGAGAGCAGTTAACATAAGAATTATTCATTGTAAATAAAGTTTTGGCACTTTTGGCTACCCATACTTAAACCACAGATTTAGACCAGGGTTAACTTAAACCTCGCTATCGGAATACGGGCCATTGTTTCATGCGCATATTGTTAGAAGCGCATATCATGCGTGAATGAAAAGGAAACTGAAATTTGAAACTGATTTGCAGTTGATTTACGATCAATTGCAACTGTTGAACAACACCCACTTTAGTGTATGTTGTCCATAAGAATCATGCAGAAGTAAGATAATATGTGTTCATTACAAGAAGAGTAAGAAATGTGTAGTAATCGACTTTTTATTATTTTCATTTTTAGGATACTTATAATAAAATAATATCTGAATCCATTAGAGTAGAAGATACTCAAATTAGCATGAAGTCATAAATACATTGTACATAATCAGATTAAGACATAATAATAATAAATAATAATGAAACACTTTTATATAGCGCATAACACAATCATGCGAAAGTCCCTAAGCGCTTGAAACATGGAAACATGGAAAGAGAGAAAGAAGTAAGAAGAATTAGGATTATCAGTAAATTAGTTGTTTTTGAAGAGATAAGTTTTCAAGTTTCTTCTGAATTTTTCATATGGTGTAATATTTGTGAGGTAATTTGGGAGGCTATTCCATAAGATAGATGTGGCATGTGAGAATGATCTCTCACCATATGATTTTGTAGCCGTTTTAGGCACAGTGAACTGTGATCTTTTACTAGAACGCAATGATCTCTCAGGTTTATATTGAATGAGCAATTCTCTGAGATATATGGGTGCTAACTGATGAAAGGCATTGATAGGCTAGGGAGATCAGTTTAAACTTGATTCTAGATTTAATGGGTAGCCAATGTAGTTCTCTTAGGACAGGGGATATTGCATCGTATTTCTTTGTTTGTGTTACAAGCCGTGCTGCTGAGTTTTGAATTCGTTGTAACCGTTGTAGTTGATTAGATGGTAGACCAAAAAGTAGACTGTTACATGAGTCTAGGTGAGAGAGTACATAAGCATGGATAAGGCGTTCAGTGGTTTTCTTGTTCAAGAACTTGCGAATCTTGCCAATTTTGTACCGGCCGAATGATGCCGCACGACATTTATGCGAGATGAAATTTTCAAATGTGAATTTGTTGTCAAAGATAACACCAAGATTTCTACAAGATTGGGCAGCCTGAATAAGGGTACCATCCAGGTTTAATGTTGTTATAGGGGTTGATGATCTATAGCGTGATGTAATGTGATGTAATATAAATAATTCTTGCCTTATCCGAACATAAATTTACACTGATTTAGGGTGCCTTTCCGAGATGCTGTGAAAAAAAAATCTCAGGCATACTCGGGTAGCAGTCGAACCCACGATCTCCTGTTGATTGGACAAGTGTCTTTATCATTAGATCACAATGGGTGACTTCAAGTACGGTGTTGAACGCTGGTGTTGGTGTTGCAGCAAAACTAACACCAGTCTCAACACCACACTTGAAGTCTGTCGGTGTTTGGGGACGTATTTCCGGTCGTTTCTGTATCATTTCTGTCATGTCTGTAAACTGACAACGGTGTTCGAGCTCGGTTTACGGACCGTTTTGCTCTCTCAACACCAACACCAACACCGAACACCGTTCTTGAAGTCACCCAATGCAATGAGTCGATAGCTGTTGCCGGTTTGATTCCGATAGCAGCAGGTACTGCGTAAATATAATTGTTTTTTGTTATTTATTTATTCTTTTTTTTTTTTTTTTTACAGCATCTCGGAAAAGACAGTCAATCATTGTTTATTCATGCTTGAATGGGGAATAACTATTTCAAATACTATTTATCCAGCTAAAAATCATTAAATTGACTGATTAAAGCTGTTGCCTAGCATAAATGAATGAAGTTAAGACGACATATGTTTTCTGCAGCGTACAATTAAAAAAATAATACGTACACCAATACATGTAGTCATTCCAATATGAGTTGAAACGACGGAACTCGTGGTATCGGTAAATGATCCCTTGGACAGCTGGATCTGTTTCCGCTTCAGACGCCACGCCTGTCGAACCTGCGAAAGTAATTGTTAAAAATATAACATTGAGCTTTGTCAAAATCTATGAAAGGTATTCTTTTTAATGATAATAATTCATTTGCAATCTTACTCTATAGGATATGTCCTAATCCAGTGGATGGATTTCTCAGCCATCTTAAAAACGAATGCCATTAATATAACTCAACCCATCTCATTTAAAAAACTTACCCACAATATCGAAGTTTAAATCCTCCGTGAAAACCTATCTATTAAAAAGGCACTATAAATGACTTTGTCCCAATCGAATGGCATCTTTAATTTCCTACTTTTCATTTCTTAAGCGCATAGAGACGCAATGGCAGTGCATATGCGCTATATATATAAGCAACGTGTTTATTATTATTATTACTGATATAACTTGTCACTGTGACTCCAGTTGACAAAATACCAAAGTGTTAGATATTTTCGCATTACTCATTCATTCAATAATTCCCCGATTCAAGCAATCAACCATTTGTTAATTAATCACTCATTCTTTCAATCAATCAGTCAATGACTCATTGAACCATTAATTCATTAAATTATTAGATTATTCACATCAATTAATCAAACATTGAATCATTCAAACAATCAATCAATTAATTAATCAATAAATAAATCGCTCAATTAACCTACATCAAGCAGAGTTCATGGTATAATAGTGGAACAGAAACATGAACAGTCCCTCAAATGAGTTGAAAATGACGAAGAGATACCAGATAAAAGATCGTATATCAGGATTAACAGAAGTCGACGAAGCCGAATTTGATCATTCAATCAATTGAATTAATCAACCTACTTTAAAGTTTCAGAGTTTATGAGACAGTGGAATAGATACATGAAGAGTCCTTGGAGACAATTGAAGATAACAAAGACGTACCAATTAAACAATGAGTCAGGATTGACAAACATTAAGCCTAATTTGATCATTCGATTAATTTACTAATCAACCTACTCCTGAGTTTATGAGACAGTATTCGAGGTTACGCATCGTCACCACGAACGGCAAAATCGCTGATCAATACCATTTGACCATTGTCTAGGTCGGCTTTGCTTGGTTGCCAGTGACAACAGCGGCGAAGAGCAAAATTCTACAACGGTTTTTGCTCAATCCTGCGTCCGTCTTAGATACAGGAACGTAGCCAATCAGATGCGGCCAAGCATATCACGTGCCTATTATGCAAATCACGTAACCTTTACCGCGGTCTTTGGATTTCGGCGTGAAAGCTCGATTCCTGACGTCACACTCAATTTGCATACTGCCGTGAGGCGAGTAGCGTAACAGAAGTTAAGAGCAACGGAGGGAATAAGGACGGATTAGCAAGAATGCAGGAATCTGACGAATTCTCCCGTCGTTGAGCCGCTCCTTTGTTGAGCGTAAACTCGGGAGTGGAACAAGAGCACAAACAATCCTTGAAGTGAATTGAAGATAACAAAGACGTACCAGATAAAGATCGTTTCCTAGTTAACAGACATGAAGCCGAACACCCATGCCATCTTGACATCTATCAAGTCACATTCAATTAATCAATCAGTTAAACAATCAATCAATCAATCAATCGATCAACTTACTTCAGAGTTCATGAGGCATGTGGAACAGACACACGAGCAATCATTGAAGTGAGTTGACGATGACGAAGAGGTATTGGAGAAGATTGTGTCAGGATGAATATACATCAATGAAGCCAGATTTGATCATTCCATCAATAAATCACTCATTCAAATCAATCAATCGGTCAATCATTCACCCATTCAACCTACCTCAGAATTCGTGAGACAGTGGAACAGGAACACGAACAATCGTGTTCGTGAATGGAGTGAATTGAAGTAGACGAAGACCTACTACATAAAGATGTCAGGTTTGACAGATATCAAGCCGGGTTCAATCAATCAATCAATCATTCATTAAATCAATCAATCATTCATTAAATCAATCAATCAATAATTGAATCATCCAATACAATCACTCAATCAACCCACGTCCTAGTTCATGAGCACGAACAGTCCTTGAAGTAAGTTGAAGATGACGAAAAGGTACTGGAAAAATATCGTGTCCAAGTTGACAGACATCAAGTCGCATTCAATCATTCAATCAATCAATCAATCATTCAATCAATTAATCAATCATTCAATTAATCATCCAATCAATAATTTAATTGATCAATAAATTAACCAATCAATCAACCAATCAATTACTCCATCAACTTACCTCAGAGTTCATGAGACAGTGGAACAGGAACACAAACAATCCTTGAAGTGAATTGAAGATGACAAATAGGTACTGGAAATTGAGCGTTTCCGAGGCATCAGGCTACATTCAAACTATTCATTCAATTAATCAATCCTTCGATGAATAAATAAATTAATTAATAAATAAATTCGTCAATCAACCTACCTCAGAATTCATGAGGCAGTGGAAAAGGAACACGAAGAGTCCTTGATGTGAGTTGAAAATGACAAAGAGGTACTGGAAAAACAGCGTTTCCTAGTTAACAGACATCAAACCGAACACCCATGCCAGCTTGACATCTATCAAGCCGCATTCAATCAATCAGAAAATCAATAAATCAATCAATAAACTAATCGATCAATAAATTAATCAATCAAACTACTCCATAGTTCACGAGACAGTGGAACAAGAACACGAAACGTTCTTTGAGCAATGTGAAAATGGCGAAGACTGAGGTAGTTGATTAAGATAAGGGTTGTAGACAAGCTGAATCTAATTGATCAATGAATTAATCAATCATTTAATCAATCAATAAATCAACCAATCAATCAATCAACCAATCAATCAATCACTAATTCAATCAACTTACCTCAGAATTCATGAGACAGTGGAACAGAAAAACGAAGAGCCCTTCGAGCGAATTAAAGATGACGAATAGGTACTGGAAAAAGAGCGCCTCCGAGTTTACACACATCAAGCCACATTAAATCAATCAGTCAATCAATCAAACAATCAATCAATTAACCAATTATTCAACATATCAATCAATCAATAATTCAATCAATACATAAACCTACTTCTGAGTTCATAAGACAGTGGAACAGAAACACGCAGAGTCCTTTAAGTGAGTTTGAAGATGACGAAGAGCTACGATCCTGTCAGGCTTGATAGACATCAAGTCGAATTCAATCATTCAATGAATCAATCGATAAATAAACAAATCAATAAATCAACCTACCTCAGAGTTCATGAGACAATGGAACAAGAACACGAAGAGTCCTTGAAGTGAGTTGAAGATGACAAAGAGGTACTGGAAAAAGAGCGTCTCCGAGTTGACAGACATCAAACCAAAAGCCCATGTCAGACCGAGTAGGGGGAGAAGGAGCACTGCACCTTTAACACCAGCCCTGTTGAAGGTAAATGATGCTGTAGAAGTCAAGCACTTTTATTTTCAGCATTCTTGCATTTGAATTTAGTCATAGTTTCATTGCACTGAATACTCTACTTTACTAATAGATGCACATTTTACTATAGTGATTGACAACCAGAAACTTTTCCTGATGATTGCCCGACATAGAAACAAGGAATGTATGACTACTAGATTCCGAATATTATACTTTAACTTTTTGTATTTGAAAGCAGGAAGGGATTAGTCTTTAGGTGTGACTGCAACATAATGGTTGACGATTGAACCCATAGAATTCGCTGCTTCACGCTGCGCCCTCATAGCAGAATAAGATATATTTTTCGAAATCGTACTTACTTTGCTTGGTCTTTGCTGCTACCTGGTTTTATACTTGCTGACCGAACGATGATCTTGACCACCATAAACGTCACAGCCATATTGATCTAAATATGATACAAAATTAGACAGGCGGGTGAAATTATAAGAAACCCTGATTATTTATAAGAAAAACGAAAATAATAAAACAGAAAATTCTCACCATACATACAGTTAGATACAATACTCAAGTGCCCAAATAATACTGTTTGGTATCATTTTCTCATTAATTTCTTCATATCAGCAAAATAGTAAAATTTTCTTGCAACCGCCCCCCCCCCTCGCTTGGACACTCTTTAATGAATCTTGTATCATCCTGAGTATGTCGTATGAATTCTTTCAGAGTCAGTTTGTAAAAAGATTTTTTATCTGTTCAGCTCACGAAAGCAATCTTGCGTTTTCGCAGGTCGTTTCTGAACAACGGAGAACGTGGGTTCCAAGCCGATGTTGAGGGCCGTGTGCAAAAATTTCCTGGAAAATCCTCCGTACGTTGTTCCAGAATCGGTACCAACTTTTGGCAATCCCACGCTTTGGGACAAAGCCATTTTCAGTAACCTTCTAGTCCACCGTCATTTAAGCACCGGGTACTGCGTTTAACACAAAAAATGCAATAATCTTTGGAGAACGGAGGGCTGTTAGGTCTGCGAGGGGGAGAGACTGTTCATAGCCGATATAATCTTTTTCTGCGTCGTTTGAAAAACGAATGTCTACTACTGAACGTTTTTTTACTTACCACTATGATTCCCGTTGCTGGTCCAACAAAGGCCCAAATGAATCCACGATCTATGATCAGCCAGCATCTAACAAGGAAATTTAGGAGAACAAAAATGGTACAAAATATGACTAATCAATCAATCAATCAATCAATATGAAAAATTTGCGTGAATCTGCTCAGCGCGCCGTAGCAAATCCCATTTAACCCGTGAAATCAAGATCCAAAACAGTGCTTTTTGGTTGGAAGTCAATCACTATACTTGAAAATGAAAAATAAAATGCAAAACCTTCACATTTTTTATATCATTTTAAATATCACCTTGAAAATGATACCCAATATTATATTTATTTTGCTTTGTAAAGAGGTGTGTTTTTCACTTTTATAATATCATATTTTCAGTTTTTCAATGGTAATTGTGCGTTTTTCACATTTTGGCGGGTAGTCGGTGCAATCTATTCCCCGCAAAAATTTCCCACGACCGTGGTATCAATATTCTTCGCACATCAGAAGAAAGCTGAGTATTTAATCTTTATTTTGTATAACGATGATGCTCATTCGTCGAGAGCAAAAGGTTGCGAGTTTTAGACTTATACTATTTCAAGATAACTCAAGTAATGCCCATCACGATGAAGGAAAAGCCCAAATCATATCACTGGGATCTAGGAGTGTGTTGTATAATTTTGACTATTTACCCGCCTACGGTGCCATATCCTTCATGATCCAAGGCGGCAGTGATGCCCACCACGATGAAGGGAAAACCCCACCCATAGAGATAATAGAGCTCCCATCGAATATTTTCATTATCAAGTTACTATTACGTATTTTAACCAATCACTTTGCATGGATCTGGGAATGCGTTGTATAATTTTGACTATTTACCCACCTACGGTGCCGTATCCCTCATGATCCACGGCGGCAGTGATGCCCAACGATGAAGGGAAAATCACACCCAAGGAGAGAATAGAGTTTCCTTCGATTTTATTATGTTGGCCAATCATTTTACTGGGATCCAGAAGTATGTTGCATAATTTTAACTATTTACCCTCCCACGGTGCCATATCCTTCATGATCGACGGCTGCCGTGATGCCCACCACGATAAAAGGAAAACCCCATCCAAGAAGAGAATAGAGCTTCCATCGACTAGTCTCGGAACCAAAGACCCTGATGACCATGTTGTAGAGATGTAGTCCTTCTATGAACATCCAACTGAAGACCGCGAGGTAGAACATGTGGAGGAGAATCGCTATCACCTTACATGCAATCTAGAATAAATCGAATCGAGACAAATTAAATCCAAATTAAATCAAATCGAATCAAATTATATAAATTACTTGTATTAACGACGACGAAAGGAATGCCATCTTGCAACTGGCAATAGCCGTTGAAGCACTATACACAGGTTATGCTGAATATTAAAACACACTCACATTTCTGAGAAATATTAAAACATCTTTTAAAGTTCACTAAAGATGGTGGGGGTAAAAATAAGTTGGTTTGTAAATCTGTTTGCATTTCATGCGACTTTACGTCTTTCAATGGAGTGGGTTGCTATATTGTGAAACGACCTGTTTTTTCATTAAACACTTTGGGACTCAAGCTCCCCTGGGTCAAAGTTAGGGTGAAAATTGCTAAAAGAGGGTTAAAAATATGAGCTCATGACCTATTTGTTTTGCTTACCAGCTTGCCGAGGCGTGCCGTATCTTGCCAGATCACTTTTTTTTCCTTATCGGCTTCTCGAAGAAGGAGGATGGGCGCAATATGCGGGGATGGTCTAGCCATTGAGTCTTTAAATCGTTGGTGCATATGGCATCTAATAATATTGTCGCTCGATTTGTGCACCTATAGTCAACCAATGCTCTAACCGAGGAAGCCCCTTTTAACACATTTTATCTGATGACAAATTAGAAGTTCATATCTACCGTAGATAGCTGGGTGCAAGAAATAAAGTATATATCTGATATTCCATATATTCTGTGGTCATCAGGGATTGCGGAACTAAGTGTGTTGGGGGCGGGGTGGCTGCCGAATCCCCCTCCATTATACGTGTAGGAGTGTTTAAAATGGTGAAATACAGCCCTCTCACTTCACTGGTAGCACCAATTAAATTTGTTCCGCGACGCCTGCACGTTTACGCATATTCACGATATCAAGGATCACATTTTAGTGACATTTATTGGTGTGCTCTTAGAATCCTTGGGGAATATTTAATGAATACCAATAACACTATGTTACATTAGTAACTGATAGCCCTTTTATGGGGACATATGTTACCATGTTACCATTGTTGCCCAATTTGTCTTACTTTAATCTGAGTTTGTCCGACACCTGCGATGAACAGAAGATTTGAGATTATCAATGCCATCACCAAGTTCTTGTGGATGAACGTGCGATCAGAATTCAGCGACCTAAGCCAGATAAAGAAAGAAAGAGAAAGATAACCATATACAATGCTATAAGCAAGCAAAATACCTACACTTTTTACATAGAGAAGAAAATTTGTATACAGAATGAATTAGGAGTTGTCCAAAATTACGTCACAGATTCCGGTAACGTTGCCGAGCCAATTGATCCCCATCAGCAACAAGGAACGAAATATTATAGAACATTCGAAAATTCACAACATTT
>BQKZ01006823.1:26938-46629 GCA_036244855.1 Temnopleurus reevesii | reverse complement strand
TTTGGGGGGGGGGGGGGAATGGGAATAGGAGGGGGGATTAATATTCATGGTCGCCATCCTTCCAATTACCCCCAAAACACAATCCGCAAACACATTCCGTCATCTAAAAAGAACTAAATTACTTCCATTTTCATATCCATGTTTCAGAATTCGAATAAATAACCTCCTAAACTTTCAACCGACCCATCCCGTGTCCCGCAGCGCGACGAACGATGGTATGACGTCGTGTTGGTCTTCTTCCCGTCATCATCCATTTTCTCACGCCAACCCAATTTTTTTCATCTCTTGTTTCTTCATTTTCGGTACGTTTTCATGGCCATGTCGTCTGTGAGTAAAAATAGCTCAAAGTATAGAGATAGAAATATGGATGAATATGAAACTGATATACGGGAATGAACTCATAGTTTAGGAATTTCTCTCAAATGTCATCAATGCAAGTTAGAACAACAACACTGAGGCATTTCCAGACTCTCCAGAAAAAGCCAAATGTAATCTGAGAAACCTGTTTTTATGATTACCTGATTTCTGTACAATCAGAGAATAGAATAATTGCGCCAGTACATCAGATAAGGATTAATGTTACAATCACATTAGCCCTATTCCCTAATAGACACGTGTGTTCCCTCTTTTAGAAAATAAATCATTAAAATATACTTCATGTCATTTCAAAGAAATTACATGCACTATGCAACTACGATCGTTCAAAATATAACTTTCATTTCTCATTCAAAATTAATCTTTCTTTTCATACATGGCAATAACATAAATCACTTCCATATCTTGACTCAGTCAGTAGTTATAATTTTTGGAGGTCGGTCAAAAGCCGAGTTGGTCCTTGAATGACCATGGACCTCTCCTAGGTCCTTGGTATGACCGACTGACAAATTCAGGTTCTTGCCACGACTAATTTATATTGACAGTTTTCGTCACTAATATACCTTAAAGGAATTAAAGGTGCTGGAAGTAAGCAAAAATTTACAAGAATTCTTGACTAATTTCTAAATTTGTGCATTTACTCTGAGGTGCATTTAGGTGTACGGATTACGAATCCTGAAACTATAATTTTTTGTTTTTCAATAATCATTTTATTCTTCATTCATTGATAACACATATAACACATATACCAAATACAAAACAAACACAAACAAATGTTATCGTATCTCATAATACTATCACACTGAAAACTTAAGTTGGTCAAATGACTAAAAAAAATTAGTCTTTCACTCTGTCTTATTTGACTAATGAATAATAAGTCATTAGACTAATTTTAAAATCGTAAAATGATACTACATCAAAATAATGTTACCTTTTGTTTGAATAATAATTTTATCGAGAACTAATACCCAGAATGAAAGTTATATGTATATAAAAGACCCAACAGAACAATTATAATTTTCATCTTATCAGCTTATGACCCACCCCAATTAGAATATTGGTAAGAATTAACTTTTATCATGTTTATGGAAAAGGAAGCACCGTAAGATGTAGTTTGTGCACCTCTCCAAAAAATGTCATCATTTGAATGAATATATAGATTATATAAGTTTAATGTTTGCATGGTGAAAAGCTTTCTGTACTCTGCTCAACAGTTGAAAGGGCCTCGCTATGACAAGTCAGCCATGATTCTGACTTGTCAATGATTTCAAAATTGTTGGCAAGTATAAATTATTTAGGTTTAAAAGGGCCTACATACATAAATCCAAAAAAAGTTTTAATAATAAATCTAAAAGACTTGTTTTTTAAGTCATAATGGATTTGATTCATAAAACTTTAACAGTTTTACATTTTTAAGTCAAAGAAGAGTTCTATTTCGAAACTTAAAGTTTTGTCACTATCTCAAGCCGGCAGTGGATTTAAAGAAAATAAATCTTTGGAATTAAGAGAGTATAGGGTCCCAATAAACCGGCCGGTCCCAACTCCGATCCCTGGTGACGTATATCGTATTTAATTTGTATGTAGCAAAGAAATTTATAATTCGTTTGTTTTATTTCACTCACTTATTTTGGGGGTTATGTCAAGTCACCCCCCCCCTTCTACTAGATCTACCTGGATCCGCCCTTGTACAAAAGCATTATTTGAAAGGGAGTTGCCCATACTTTCGAGCGGTTGAAACGAAACGTGACGGTCATTTAGTTGTAAAATGCTATCTTTAACAACTGATGCGCATAGTAGATAGAAATATACTCTTTTTTCTGAAACAAATTGCTCAACTCAATAGCCGAGGTTAGAAACTTTGGACATCTAGAATTTCGTATTGTTCGATTTAATACTTTATAGGTAAACAGAATTGTGTGATGCCTTAGATAAATGTTGCTTAATCCGCATATAATTAAACAATGCATATATAATTTCCCAATGAAGAAGATTAAGGGCATTTAATTTTTAAAATTTTGTTGAGGGGTGGGGGGGAATTCCGAATGAAACGTTTATTCGTCCAAAACAAAATTATATCAGCGTGACAATGCATGGGCTGGGCATATAGCACATTTACGTGTTATTTCATGATTTATAGGTACTTAGATGAAAGAAAGCATTAACATTTTCATATGATAGTTCCCTTATACAATTTTAAGTATAAACTTGAATGTTATTAAAATCAATAATAGTGCATGACTAATTTATCATAAATGAGTAATCATGAAAATGGTTTTCTGAATAGGTTTTAAAAAATACAAAAAAAAAATAGAATAAAATGAAATAAGAAAATAAAGAGAATGAGGAATCTAAATACAGTTGAATTTTTGGCTCTATCTATTCGATTATTGTTGAATAATGGCTCCTTTCGAAATATGGGTCACAACCTATGAAAATAATCATATTTGGTTACGTTCCTTTAAAAAAGGACGCACGTGATATCGGACATGATCAATTTCCTTCATGAGCCTGTCACTTTATCTCATCTGCCGGAACAGACAAGTTTACTTATTCTGTCACCCACCTCAACTCAATATTTCCAAAGAAAATAAACCAGAATATTTCCCGAATACCGTTGAAATAATTACTCGGATTGGGTTAAAATCAACCTGGATCATTCAATTTTCACCTGGGGCAGGTGTTGAATGTTGCACCATGTTTGGCTCCTTAGGAGCGGATCCGGTGGAAGTGTTAGGGTTTAATGAAATTCGGATACAAAGATAATTTTGGTTGCAGTGAGATCATCTTTTCATGTAGGATATCATCATCATGATGGAGAGGGGTGGCAGGTAGAGAGCATACGGTAAGGGAAGGAAAGAGAGGGAGAGAGAGAGAGGGGGACAGAGAGAGAGAGAGGGACAGAGAGAGAGAGAGAGACAGAGAGAAAGAGAGAGACAGAGAGAGAGACAGAGAGAGACAGAGAGGAGAAAGAAAGGGAGAAAGAAAGGGGGAGAGAGAGGGGTATTGCTTGGGACTGGAAGGAGAGAGAGAGAGAGAGAGATGGGGGAGAGAGAGAGAGAGATTGTGAGGGAGATAGGATCGTAGCAGAATATTGGGTCATATATAGAAAAAAATACCAGTATATTTCGCTAGAATAGTTGGTTAGGAGAATTAAATCATGATAGGCAAAATGACGTATTTTCGGTAAATTATTCTCCATTGTTGTCAATCTATACTTCAAAATAGATAAAAATGTCTCATGTACGTTTGAAAAATCAAAAAGGGGAAAAACCGAAAAATATTATTTTGCGATGAATTCCCTTGATATAGCCATGTTGTTATCATTTTATTAATCACACTAAAATAAAAAAATAAAAAACACCTGTAAGTTTTTTTTATGTATCTCCTTAAGCACACACGTCTTTTTCCGTTGTTACTCTCGTTTTTCTCATGACGCATATGAAAGTATAGCTTCTACGCGCCAGTTGTTAATTTCTTCCGGTCCCTAATACCCAAAACTTTTCAGCGATATATTAATATCGCTCCTATGAAATTCGAAGAAAGCCGAAATTCATCAAATGTTTTGTTTTGAGACGGAAGTTTCGTGCGTCTGCGAACGCGGAATATATGGCTATCCGTTTGTCCAATAAATCCTCCCCCCAAAAAAAAGACCCCACAAAGCATTTCAAAAAACTTGATTTATCGCCAAAAGACTTAATTTTTCAAGATAATCTTAGTTTTGTAAGCGATAATCAACAAAATCTGGTTTGTTTGACGAAAAACGTAGTTCTTTGTTAGAAAAATTAAAATCAGTTTATCGCTCTAAAATCATGTTTGTTTTTATTTTTTTGCGATCTGAGTTTATTGGCAAACGAAGTTTGTCAATTGAATACATAATTTTTTCGCGAAAATTAGTTTTTTGTTTACTATCAAACATGTTCTTTCACTAATTATTCGATAAACTATAAGAAAAACAATTTTACTGAGCGTAAAACTGAGTTTATCGCTCGAAAAACTAGGTATATCTATACAAAAAAAACACCTGCCTTCTAATTCCATATTTCATGTATTTGGAAGATAGAACGCTCCGAAAATTGTCTTTTTTATATACTCAGGAACTTTGTATACATACGTATAAAGAATCTGAAAAGATTCGGCAGTTTCTGATTTCAGTCTATTTTAAAGAACCGGTGGATTCCCGTTCAGACTTGTCAGTGGGACTCAAAAAAAGTACATAGCCTAATTTCAATGTTTGTCAGTTGAGAAAACACGGCAACCTACATGACCTACGTCCCCATTGTAATACTGAATAAATATATATTTTTTTTTCAACCCGAGGAAGATGTGACATATTGTTTTATTCATGAATCATGAGTCAACAGACCAACGCAAATATTTTCTCCCCTCACACCTAAAGGCCGACTCACACCTTTGCGTTTTAGCTTGCGTCGGCCCAGCGCTTTTGAAAATTAAAAACGCTCCCAGAGCGCATACTATACGCTGATCAGACGGAGGACTGACGTTCAGCTGCGCCCAAAGAGCGTACGCCGAACGTCAGGCCACCGTCCTGCATCTGTGTGCGTCTATGGAGCATTTTTTTATTTTCAAAAACGCTGGGCCGACGCAGGCTACAAACGCGAAGGTGTGAATCGGCCTTTACCGATGGGAGTATCACAACAAACTTTCGCCTTCACAACTTTCCTCTCATTATAAATATGGCTAAAATATATTCAAAGATATGAAAGATTAGGTTAGGTTACAATGACGCAGACTAAACAACAATAAGCTATTGTCCATCAGCACCTTGGTATCGTTTAAAACTCATCCATATCCTCCTCCAATAAACAAGGGAGTAGATCAAGCTCGTTGTCATGGGGACGGAGGGCAGACGACGAAACTCAGTTTACAGGATTTCACAATTCCTTCCCTCTAATAATGATAATAATAATAGTATTCAGTTCTTATATAACGCATAACACATAGCCATGGCGTGTCCATATGCGCTTACAGAGCAGAACAATATATAACAGAATGAAAAATAAAGATCAGCTTTAAAAAGCAAGAAAACAAAGTACATCTGATATTGTGCACTGGGTTCATGTATATACCAATTATTATTTTGTTGAACAAATACTTTTTTTTGACAAAGAGCGTTTTCCAAAGGGGGGGGGGGGGGGGGTTAACATTTCACTATAGTTTGCTAAATTAAAAAAAAAAATGAATGTTATCTCCTATTTACAAGGGGTTGATGCGGATGCTTGAGGTATTGCAATCTTTTTAATGTCAATTCGTTGTCATGGCAACAAGGGATTCAGAAATTGAACTTTTACCATATCCATCTTAGGTTTCGAAGGAAGCACAGAAACGGACACAATTTTTGGTGGTCATTTGCTCGAGATATTATGATGCGGTGGTATGACTCCCTGAGGTAGCAAGCTTTTTTTTTTTTTTTATTCAAATTCGTTGTCATGGCAACAATAAATTCTGAACTTGGACTTCTACCATATCCATCGTCTGGTTATTATTTAGGTTTCGAATGAAATACAGAAGCGCGCGCGGACAAACAATTTAGTGGTTACTTTTGAAGTGATCGTTTTTATTATAATTTTTTTTAGAGTTGGAAATCTACCACAACAATGCATGTTCCTGCAATATTTTTGTAAAAGTTCACTTAAGAATTTTAGGCTACGCCAATGTATCCAAATCTTGGATATTTTTGGTTTTATTTTTTGTCTAATTTTGTCTAGAGTGTAAAAAATGTTTTAAAAAGTGTAAACAAAATTCAACTGCAACGGATTCCCATTTATGTACAAAATATAAACTATTTGTGTCGAGTCAAATTCGGATTCAGATTTAACTGACGGCTTATTTGAAATTCGATCTACAACAAGTTAAAGCGCAGTATTGCTTTGGAACAGAAACCAACTGCTGTGTTTTGTGAGATGATGATATTCATCTGGCGAAACCTTGTAGACAAGTTAAATGGCAAAGCTGTCTTCCCACGCTGTTTGCAAAATTGACTTGTGTTTTAACTTTAAAAAAAATCTGTTATAGAAAATAAAACAATAATCTTACAATCATTGTACAAAAATGCTTAAATGAAAAAAAAGGTCAGTGAATGATGATTTGAGTATTTCATACTGAAACTCACCAACAAAATGACATATACCTTATACACCTGACAATACGAAGCACAAATGGACTATAATTTATTGTCTCTTAAAACCGGCAAGTAAACACTATCAAACACTTTCACATTTGTATTTTGTATTGTGTTGCCCAATATAAACACCGAATCTGTGTTAAGTTAACATCCTTGATTTGGCTGTCTAGATTTGTGTTTCAAAAGCACGCCTAGGCAAAATGAAGAAAGATTTTGAAATAATGATAATAATACACGCAATATTAGAGCCCATGCATCCACTCTGCGGATTGCTCAAGACGCGTATAGCCCGTCGTACACCAGCACACTTGGCATTACAAGGAATGAATTTACTGCCAATTACCCATTTACCTCACCTAGGTTGAGTGCAGCACAAAATTTATAAAATAGATTAACAATATGGGTAGGATGCGAACCTACGACTTTCTGGGTGAAAGGCAAAACAGAACCACTACACCAAGGTGCTTCCTAAAATTATTGCAATCCTCTAATTTTAAACACTTGTAAACTTCAAGATATCGATATAATCAACTTCATTTTGTGTAGCAGGTGGGGAGATGCTTCCAAGAGGCACTATGAAACTAACTTTCCCCGCCAAAACAAGACTTCAAAATCAATATTCACCCATGTTCTAATGACTAACTGACGTCATCTACCATATGGAAACGATTTCATTTTCGACAAACTACCAAACAGAATGAGCGAATATAGATATTTTTGGTGAGAAACATACTCATGTGCATTCTTTCTCGATGACTTCAACTCTTTCCAGCTGTGTCTCGCTTCAAGTTTCGCTCCAAATATGGAATATTTTACCAATGACCCGCTGCGATGTCAGTTATCAAGTTCATGTCATGCTTTTGCCTGTCTACGTTTCGTCGCAGCGGGGGCTATAACCAACGATGGCAAAGTCCAACTGAGCTCGCATGACCTTTGGAATTAGCAAAGGGTAATTTATGAATATGTTACCTTTTGGGGTAAAAGTAGTCAAATATTTCACTTTCATTTGTTGGACACATTGAGCATTTTTCCTTCATAATTTCTCAAGATTGGTGTCTATTTTCAATTTTCGATATCGTCTTCCAAAAGTCTTCATTGATTGCATTATATGAAAAGTTTTAGAACCGTTTCTACATATTTCAAAATAATGTTCAAGTGAAGGGCTCCACATATGGGGCAAAGAACAATTGTAATGTATATTGTGTTACTGATGCATGCAGATAACTTATTTCAGTTCGGAATATGACAAATCATAAATGTACGATCATCGAGTCAAGTATACATTTCATAAGCAATGCCCAAAGACCCTGGCATACCAGTGCAATAGAGTACTAGTATAACCATCTATCCATAGCTGCGCTTCATAAATCATCATCTTATGATTATAGCTGTAATCTTCGTTTATTGGCTTTACATGAAGATTTTTAAAAAGAGAACATTATTGCAAGAATCTTTCTTTTTTTTTCGTTTTCGTTCTCTGTCCAGGAAGCGATGTGTCCTTACTACTGGATGTGTTTCTTGTTCCAGGAAACATTATGTAATGGTTTTAGAAACCTTTTAATTCCGTTTAGGTCCAATCTCAAGTAATTTCATGATAATATATACCGTTGTGGTCATAAATGTACTGTAATGCAGGATTCAATGTACATGTACAGTATATAGACCTGCACCAAAATCACTGATGGTGAATTAAGAGATTAGGCTTAGACTCTTCGTCAATTTTAGCTTTATTTGAATATTTTATATGTTATAGGGAAACCAAACCCTGAAATTATCGTGCTCTCATAGAATGAAGAAAAATCAAATGAAAAAACTTTGAAAATTTGCGCAAAATCGGACAACCCGTTCAAAAGTGATGAGTTTTCAAACTCTTACAGATTTGACGATCATTGCCGCTCATGGGGATCCGTGCGATCGGCAACACCGACGGAATCTGTTACGTCATGTCGGACAACTCCTCATTCACTTTGTACATAGAATATTGAAAAAATTGATTAATGTAAAATTTTGAGTAAGGATGCAACATATGAATCTTCACATAATACATGCAGAACCAATCCAGAAATGCCATACCCCAACCGGAATCTGGCATTCTGTTGCATTTTCCGAAGAAAAGGAGAAAATGGAGAAAAGGAGAAAAAGTTTTGTGTACGGAGTGAATGAGGAGTTGTCCGACATGACGTCACAGATTCTGTCGAATTTGTAGATCACACGGATCCCCACCTGCGGTAGGGATCGTCATATCTCTGTGACTTTGAAAATACATAACTTTTGGACGGGTTGTCCGAATTTGCTCAAATTTTCAGAATTTGTTCATCATTGAATGAGAGCACGATAATTCCAGGGGTTGGTTTCCCTTTAATAAACAAGGGCGGGACGAACTGCCAAATCATCTCGGTGACTTGTTGGGTTTATTTCCAATTTATAAATATGATGTCTTTTTATTAACCGCCTACCGATTGGCATGACAACGGAGCAAAACTTCATTTTCATGAGGATACACTATGAAATTAAATGACACAGAAATTGGACAAAATAAATCAACTCCCCATTCAGTCTTTCACATACTATAAGCTCTGTCATCGAGGCTAGCATACTAGACATCTTCTACAATGCAATAAATATTTATTTTCCTTTCAATTAAATGAATTGATTTATGCTCATTATTTTTTTTCCATGAAAAAATATTGTGTTAGTTTATTTATTACAACGTAGAATAATTTCTGTAATTTTGATTATGTTGTTATCCTGGGTTTGTTTTTTATCATTGTATACCCAGTTTCTTCTTCTTCTCCTTCTTCTCATTCTACTTTTTCTTTTCTGTTTCATCTGGACCCTGTGGAAGACCAGCAGTGTCGTGACTGGCACTGCTGAATGGGATATCCAGCCGATTCATATATTTATGTATGTATTTGTATTATTCATTTTGGTTATATTTTTTCGATGTTTATTTTCATTGAATCAGAAAATAAATACCATACCATACCCTTTGAATGAATGAATGAATGAATGAATGAATGACTTTATAACAAATCAACAACAGCAAGAATAACAAACATTTCAAAACGTGTGCGAAATTATTCCGAGGGGCTTGAATGGGAAGGTTTTTTTTCATTATCTTATCCATTTTTATTTATTGTTAGATATCACTGTGTGCGTACCGACAATAAAAGCAACCCTTAAGCGGGAAAAAATAATTGACGTAAAAGTTGTCCAAAGTTTAGTGTGAGATTGCGTGGGTGGGTTGGCCTGTGTAATACTACACTGTCTTTGTACAAAAGTAAACAAGCAGAATCATTAACAATACAATGACACTTTCGATTTAGATATTTCGTTTCTATGGTGACGATAAACTTGAATAAAATAATGGGGATTACTTTGAATTTAAGTGATGTTGCGTTCAACTGCTTTTGCTATTTTGAACTAAATAGTACAAAAATAAACTAAAGATAGTTTCGATCGAGGTTATGATGTCATGAAGGGTCATGTAAGGTCATGTAAACTAATGAAAAGGAAACATTCTTTGGAGAAACTTTAAAGTTGGCTCACACCTTTGCGTTTATAGCCAACGTCTGCCCAGCATTCATGACGCTCCACCAAGTTAACGCAGAAATACGGAGGAACGACGCTTATTTGACGCTGACGAGTGCGTACGTCTAGCGCTGGACGAACGCCTTCAACGTCTGTCAACCGTCTTTTATATGTATATCTGCGTTCATGGAGCGTCAAGATCACTGGCCAGACATTAGTTATAAACGCAAACGTGTGAATCTTTTGACTGGCCGACTCACACTTAGCGTTTTTAGCCTGCGTCAAACAAGCGTTTTTTTTTTTTTATTTTTTTTTTATTAAAAATGCTCCCCGGGCGCACAGTATACGCTGATCAGACGGTGGACTGACGTTTGTACTGCGTTCAACGAGCGTACGCCGAACGTCAGTCGACCTGCATCTTTGTGCGTCCAGTGAGTAATTTTATTTTTCAAAAAAGTCGGGCAGATGCAAGCTCCAAACTCAAAAGTTGTGTGGGCAAGTAGGATGCCCAGTGCTTGATGATTTAACTCTTAGATGGAAAAATCATGCTTGTATGTATGTCAGTGAAGTATTTGCTTTAACAGTCTTAATTGATTGGGCATACGTCGAGCCCAGCAATTTAAACACATTCATTTTTAGCTAAGAGGCCCTCCTATATGTCGACCCATTAGGTCCATAAGAAATACCATTCACTTAGGACATTCGTTGGATATTAATCTAAATATATGAATGATCGGGGATCATGACTTTGAATGTAATAAGACATTTTGCGTTCCTTTATACAGGAACGATCGATTTACACCAATAATGACCAAAAACCCCAAATAAATGGCTTTGGGGTCTCTTTTTAAGTAAGTAAATCATTTTATATGATGATGATAGCATGCAATACTTCAGATGACTTTTCCTTCTCCGATTGTCATTAAAGCTAAATCAGGTCAATGCATTTCCATCTTAAAATTGTACCAATTTACAAGCTCTGATTACGAGAGAACGAAGTAAATTACTTGACGACATTTGACGATAGTAAAATTCTGATTAGAATTAAATCACGAAGTCAACTAGAATCCAGACAAAATAATGTAAACCATACATGATGCTAAAACGGAACACATTATGGTCAACATTCGATGATTCACGATAAGTCAGACCAGGATAACATTTTTTTTTACTTATGATTTTATCGAGGTTAAAAAGAATAATTGTTAGCTTTTCTAATATAAATTAATTAAAGAATAATAAAGAATCAAAGAATTGACTCCTGAAGGTTCCAAGCATGGGTAAAATATTACACGTAATTAGAATCAGCGTATATGGTGACATAAAACCCCAAGCGCTGATTTATCTCTAATTTGTCTTGCTTGTTACCTCAAATTGTATTTATCAATACGGTCTGTTTTTGCATTGCGTTTGAGAAAAGAAACAGAAGACTTCGCACATGCTTCATGTGTTCCATCATTTTTCGCGCAGGACAAATTCGGTGTGTTGTCTGACGAAATTGATTGAGAATCGTCAGTGCTTATTTATATCTTACCTGCCCACTATTTACAAAAAGCTGCTGAAAGAGTGCATAACACCTTCTCGAAGACGCTCAGCAAAATAAAAAGGTACATAAAAGGTGCAAACTACTGAAAAGGTACAATATTGGACTTTTTGACACCCTCTAGCGGACATTTATATAATATTGGATGGCAATAAATGGAATACCAGGGAATATTGCACGAGTTAGGGCAATATTGCACGAATCGAAGATGGGTGCAATATTGGCCCTAACGAGTGCAATATTCCCGGTATTTCATGAAATGAAGCCATCCAATATAATTATTATTATCTTTACATAGACCAGAAGGCTGGTCACTGCTTTGCGCAAGCGTAAAATTGAAGCCATACAATATGGCTTAATATTGTACGGCTTAAAACTCTCATACAGATAATAATTTGTCATATTATGGAGTCATTGTTTGATATATTTAAAGTTGCCATCGTTTTTCGTGAGGCACGATCGGATAAGCCATAACCAAGGGATCCCACATCCAAAAAGGCACAGGCTCAAATCCTCAGCCTGAGCACACCCCAAAGTGTAAATTGTTACCGATTTGGCTCGATTTTGACCCAAAAGGTACAATGGTGCATTAAAAAAAGGGTGCTCCCAATGCTGCATTTGTTTTGGTCTTTAAGGTTGCAATGCTGCACCTTTATTCCTTAGTGTGTGGGACATTTTTGTACACTCTGACACAAAAATCACTGGCCTTAAAGGTCCTTTAGGTGGAGTCACACCTTTGCGTTTTAGCCTGCGCTGGCCCAGCGTTTCCTTGAAAAGTAAATACACTCCCTGGACGCTAATTATACACTGGTCAGATGGTAGACTGACGTTCAGCTTCCGATCAAGGAGCTTACACCGAGCGCCAGTCTGTCGAATGACCTGCATCTTTGTGCGTCCAGGGAGCCTTTTCAATTAAAAAAAAAACGGTGGGCCGACGCAGCCTAAAAACCTAAATGTGTGAATCGGCCTTTACTTTAACTATGCTAAAATCAGTAACCTGCAAGAGAGTTTGATTGAAAATGTGTTTATTTGACTCTGTATCATCATAACCTCTAATGGTAAACTAACGCTGATCAGACAACGGAAAGCAGAAAGGAAATAGGAAGCGGTTCGAGTGTTACAATGACATGGCGCTATCATTAACTTGATTCCTTTTTCTGTACTTATCCAAACTTATCGTTTAGATATGACGTAAGGCTGCTGATAGGAGGACGTCATTGGACAAGCTACTGGAGATTATTTAATACCAATTTTGCCGAGTTGCAATCACAGATGAGAAAGCATTGGAATGGAGGCAAGACGTGCCTAGTGAGAATCTCATTTTGTAACTATTTCAGTTTTTGATTGACACGACTAAAGTTTATAGCATTTAGCAACGATGAATACCACCATGATAAGGTGTTTATTTCTTTGCGTTTGTTTCTTCAACGTCGTGTATTGCCAGAATTTTGTTGAAGCACCTCGAGACCAGACCGTACGGGAAGGAGAGACTGTTCTATTTCGTTGCATTATCCATAACCTTCAGATGAATCACAACGTTTATTGGCAGCGCTTTTCGACGCGCCGGTTCATAACGGTCAACCGCAACGTTCAAATGAATGCAGAGCAGCGGAACCGACTCGCGATTCTCGGTAACGGCAACCGCGGTGAGTTCTTTCTGCAGATTCGGAACGTCGTACTGTCGGATGCCGGGGTTTACCGCTGCGGTTACGCCGTCCCTAACATGCAGTTTACGTTTCGCAGTGCTGAACTTACTGTGCTTCGACCGCCCAATCGTGGATTCCCGATCTGTGACGTTTCTCCGAGTGATGTGTCGATCGATAACGTCGCGTCGTTGACCTGTAGATCTGAAGGTGGTCATCCGCCAGCGTCGTTGACTTGGAGGTTGGGTGATACTATTTTAACGGAACCTAAAGAACGTCGTAACGTACTCGCCGTTGTTGTTAGTGGGGAGCATAATGGTCGCGAGTTCATTTGCGAAGCGACGTCACCAGCGTTTGATGAACGGCGCTTTTGTAGCGTGAAGCTTCTGTCGATTCGACCCGATGTTCGTGTCGAGCCACCAACCGGCATAGCACCGATCGGGGGACGTATAGTTTTTACCTGTATCGCGTTCGGTCTCCCTGCCATAGCCCGTTACGAATGGCGATTTGACAATGAACCCGTAGATGGCATCGAACGAATCGAGATAAGTCGCGATAATAGAACTCTGATAGTCAACGACATCCAGATGGCGGACGATGGGATTTCAGTCCATTGTACAGCGACGACAACGTTTGGATTGTCGGGAACATCCGGTGCGTCGATCAGCGTCGAAGCCGCAACAACCTTTACGCTTGAACCAACGATGAACGCAACGGATTTCAACGTCACGGTTGGCGGACTACCTGGGAAGCCGTCATCAGTCATCATCGCCATCATCGTCGTCTCTGTCATCATCGGCCAGGTGCTGATCGTCCTCGTAGTCTACATCATTCACCGGTACGTGAACAGAATGATGAAGAATAGAAAGTCGAAACGTCGCCCTGTGGTGAAAGCCATGGAGGTGAGACAACCGGACGGAAGCACCACAGACATGGGTGAGAACATTTATGTCGGTGGCGTGAAAATGGACGACGCTGCAGACATTGATCCGGAAACAGGCACTCCAAATGTCCATTACATTGATATCACGGATGCGCCTCCTGATAACTCCTTGAGTATGGGTGAAGGGATCTACTCTCAAGCTACAACAAGTCCACCTGCTGGTGTAGTCCTCACAGGTGCCGTTGCACCCGTGTCCAGACAGCCTAGTAACTCCCCTCCCTCGCCGATCTACAGCAATGCTACCGAGCTCAACGAAGGGAATCGTGAACCCGTCGGGCGATACCCGCCACAATCTTCAGCACCACCGTTATCGCCGACGACCTCTTCAGAGTCCCCATACGGATACGATGAGGTTCCTTTTGTAGAGGATGAACACGAACCGCGACTTCCTCCGCCGGTGACTGCCGTTACACCTCGCGCAACGGTCGTCATTACATCGCCGCCACCGAACAAGCCACCTCCGCGAGCTCCTGTGGACAAACGCCAGTCCCAACCAACCAACGAATACACCGGCTTGAATCCCAATCGCCATGAAAGCCGCTACCTCAGCCTCCGTCATTACGACGAGGCATACGCTGATCAAGTCCTCCAGGAAGGTGCGAAGCTTGATGGCTACAACCCTTACGACCAACCCGTCATCGAAGCCAACGACGATCACCACAATGGCGACGTCCAACACGATGATGACGGATACATCTACGAACTGCCTCCGACCGAATCCTCGCCGGACGAAGTATATGATGTCCCGCCCGATGCAACGAAGAGGGAATACACTGTCATGGTTGGCAATGTGCCGCCAAAGCCTACAAATTAGGCGCAAAGAATGTACTGTGTGAAACTGTAAATTAACAATTGTGGTTTTGAATTATTTGAATGATTATCACATCATTGGCTGGTCCAATCGATGGCATCATACTTGCGCTCATGATCATTACAGCTGGTCATTGTAAAGGATCAGCGAAGACCCTTTTTTCTTCGAGTTTATTAGAGGTTTTTTGATATTGTGGACGATGGTTTGTGGGCGTTCGATATCCAGTGCACAGCTGATGTGCGCAACGAATTAAGCGCAGACCAGGAGCCCGTAACGTACAAGAGATGCATTCATTTTTGCCGCCAATCGCAAACGTTGGCACATGATTTCCCATAGACTTGCAATTTATATCAATCGTACGAATACTTGGAAATCTTGATGTTACGGGGCCCAGATGCATACTTGCGCACTCATTTTTAACCGTTTACAAGCCTCCCTCCATCAATTTCTAAAACCCACAATTGTAATTTGATTTTACGACGAACGAAATATCCAACGCATATTGGCCTAGGATATGGGCGTTTTGGGAGACCGAATAAATTGACATTTGGTCCACTTTCAAATCAAAACTAAAAACACACCTTTTCAACATCAAATTTTAGGCATTACGACATATCGTACTCAGGAACATGTATTTGCCATTTTTTCAGTGTAATGTCCATGTCCCTGACCTAACAGATAAGAATTTTTAAAAGCGCAGTAGAATATTTTTAAATAGTTTCTGCGCTATATGAATGTTATGTTATGTTGTGTTATGTAAAATATAGTATTGCGCCCGTTTTCGTAAGTGACCCACCCTTGAAATGTCGAAATTGATTATTTTGGCTCTAGCCAATACGTCCGAATACATTCTGAATACCTATACAATATAACTTTACCCGCCCATGGTCATGATGTGAAAACATATTTATTTTAATTTTATTTTATTTTAAGATAATTATCGGACTCCACTTTTGATCAGACACGGCATACAACGTATACCTAAATACTAAGGCTAAAATTGAATGTCAAAATTCCGGAACAAAGTCGGGAGATTCAATCACATTGCAAACAAATTCTCTACTCCCAACCAACTCATTTTTGCAATCATTATTTTCAGTGTGTAACTTTGTATATTTCATAACCTGACCATGGATAGTTTGGTGTGATGATGTAACTTGCTCTGTAATCTAGTGACTTGTGAGATATTGGTGTGGTTGCACTTTCGGTTCGAGTCATACTTGACCTGTACTAAAATTGTGAAATCTCACAGAGAATAGCCTAATTCCATTTCAAGGGATGTGTGGAATAAACACCCATACTCTATTATTTTGCCGAGAACCTGAGTGATGTCAATATGAAGGTGAATAATATTTGAATTTACAATATCATTCTGTACAGCTGTGTTGAACACAAATAGCTGCTTACCAACATGGAACATCATAATACAGCGGGTGTGCATACAAACGCAACGTGCTCTTTAAAATCAATGTTCGACATCGGGTTTTTTTTTTGTCTGAAAATAGTGTCTGCTAGTGACGCGAAGTATCAAATATTATTATTTTCAAAATTATCCGGCTTTCAGAGGCCTTCATAAAATGATTTGTAGAAATGTGACACCAATACGATTTTGGGATGTTCGAAAAGGGATTCCCATCGTTCCGAATTTAATTTTAATCAGGGTCCGCTGATCAGTGGGGGTTGGGGTCTGCGGCTCCATCCCTCCCCCGGTTCCGAGGTCCTTGTGATTAGTGTACAAGGGTTTTTGTAAAACATTATACTAGGCAGATTGATTCCGGGACGGATACCAAAATGTATTATTCAAATTCATGATGTATATCTTGAAGAAAAATAATAACCAATAATATGCACGTTCTTATGATTTTAGTTAACTGCGAGAAGAGAGTGGCTGGACCATTCAATAAATATATGTATATATTGAAATATTTGTTTGTTGTGATCCTTTTTTAATATTGTAACGAAATTGCAGTTTTAATGAGGTAAAAGTGACACCAGCAGAGTCAACAAAGATTATGCAAAACATTAATTCCCCTGGGATCGCCATAAGTGTGACTTATTATGTAAAGGTTGAAAAATACGCCTTTAAAATAATGAAGCAAACTTTATATATTTTACCAATAGTTGGGCTAATAGCATGTTTCTTAATCTTTTAAGAGCTTATGTTCGTTCTTGGGGGTGGTATTTTAAACCGGCAAATTATTATATGAGAAGAAAAATGAGATAATGAATGGGCATAAAAAAGTAAGTGAAAAGGGAGAGGGAAATAGAGAGACAGAGATAGGCAGAGAGGGGAGGGGGATAAAGTGAGTGAGCGGGATAAGCATAAGGATATTCAAATAGTCTTTTTTTTTAATCCAGCTAGGTCACAATTCATTACCATCTTATCTTATCTTTTTTTAAAATAAATATATTCAAAGAACGAACACATACACATCAATAGTGGACATTTTTCTTGACGATGATGATGATGATTATAGAATATAGTTGAGGTGAATTGGGAAAGTAATGTGGATGCATAGATATGTGTTTGTGTGTCTAATTGTTTGTTGTGTGTGCGTGCGTGTATGTGTATGTGTGTGCATGTACATGTGTTTTCAATTGTGTGGGGATATAGATAGAAGTTGGAAGAAAATGGATGGACACACTAACCATGGGACCACTCTTGGTGTCCAATATTGCACATTTTCACAAAGTGCAATACATGTGAGAGTCATGAGAGTCATTCCAAGCCAGACACTCTAATGACTGGGCGGTATATCCACTCATATTGACCGACGGACATTATAGGACATCCAGTTCTGATCAGTTCAGTTAGAATACATAATGTTTTTAGCCTATATATTCTACGAAGTATTGTTTGATGTCTTATTAATCCGTCAATCTGTCGATACCAGTAAACAGCTCAGTTTGTAGAGCGTTTGGTTTGGAATAAATCAGGCCTGGAATGAAGCCATCTCTCATTGGATGGCTTTAAATCCCCCACAGTTGCTGCGTTTATGTTTTGTGTGGAGAAGGGGGTATAAATGTTTCGTATATTGTACGCAGATGAACAGGTACATCCGTGATTACACCTTTATCATTAATGAAATGATGCCCCTTTTCTACGGACCTAACTTGACTTGAAAAATTACACGGAAAAGGGTCATCTCGTTATTAAAAAAAAAGCAATGCGACCCTTAATGAAAAGTACGTTAACTTCTTGGTGCCAACTTTCAAGGGTTGGCGATGCTTTTTATCAAAATATCCCCATCAATGCTTCAATGTTTCGTGAGACAGGGAGAAAGAAATCATTTTCATGAGAACATTTTCATGAAAAATGCTCTCACCTAGCATTCGAAAACCGGGGGTCGACCAAATTGAAATTTTGTGCCTTGTGAGCTATCAGCATAAGAAAGTTTGCATGATTACCAAAAATTCGATTTGCCTTTTCTTGAATTGAAGCAAAGATACAATTACAAAATATAAAACAATTTTCTTTTCATTTTTTGTTATGTTTGTATCTTTTTGATGGATCTTAACCCACTAACCCAAAACTTTATTTGTTCCGTTTTTGGCGTTACGAGATATTTTCTCCAGGAAGGTTAGAGCCGTTAGACGAAATGGACCTTTGAAAGTATAGATAAACAGGAAAAACGTTTCGGTCACTTTTGAGCAGACCTCGGAGATTGGAAGAGGCTAAGCGTCTGATAATATTGTCCTTGTGTTCACGAAGAGACGAAGGAGCCAAAGGGTACTGTTGCATGAAGACAAAAAAAATCCCGAAATAGCGCCAATTCAACGGGCATCCTATCGAACAACGTGTTAATTCTATTGAAGGACACGTTTCAATAGATTTGTCACTCATTTGGTGTAACAATATCCTATGGGTCCCGTCAATTTGTGAAAACACGGACGATATGGCACGCTTTAACACATTCAATCGCGATTTAGTAGCTGGGTTTGCTCGTATCCACTCTAACATTTGAAGGATTGTCTTTCTTAAAAAGAAGTTGGGCAAAAGTCTTCCCAACACTGGGGAACATTCTGTCCACACAACTATTAGAATATACCCACTTGGGATAATTTCAGTCGCATTCGATCGTGCGACCCATCCTACGATTGCCGTACGACCGTTGCACAACAATGCTTGATTTGTTGCACCAGTTCATATTACCTGACAATAACAGTAAGACATCACGAGGTCGTGCAATCCTTGCATGGGAGGTGGTGACCTATAGGGACCACTAATAAAATGGGTCGGGATGAACGCGAAGCTCAAGATACAGTGGCACGACCAGACGCATGCAGTCATGCGACAAGCTTACGAACGATCATACGATCGATTGCGACTGAATTGGACACTTTCGAAAGGGCTATGCTATTGATCTTTGGCATTTTGTTCACAATAATTAAAGAATAGAATAAGTTTAGAATAAAGGAACTGGTTTGCAGTATTTCTATATGAAATTGTTTTAAGAAAAAAAAATAAAATAGAATAAGTTTAGAATAAAGGAATTGGTTTGCAGTAATTCTATATGAAATTGTTTTAAAAAATAATACAGAAATAAAAGTAAGCAAGACATTTTTTCACGAATGGGGGCGCTATAGCGTTTTATCGACACACGGCATTGATTCAGTACACCTCTGCACTCGACTTGTAACCCTTTCCTGCACTCAATGATCCCTTTGTCGATTTGTAAGCACCCGAGAAAGGGAAACTAGTC
>BQKZ01006822.1:19814-30506 GCA_036244855.1 Temnopleurus reevesii | reverse complement strand
TGGTGGTGGTGGTGGTGGTGGTGGTGGTGGTGGTGGTGGTGGTGGTGGTGGTGGTGGCGGTGGTGATGATGATGATGATGATGATGATGATGATGGTGATGATGATGATGATGATGACGATGATGATGATGGATGATGATGATGATGATGCTGCTAATATTGATGACGATGATGTTAATGATGATGATGGTGATTGTGATGAAGATGATGGTGATGATGATGATTATGATGGTGGTGATGATGATGGTGATGATGATGATGATGATGATGATGATGATGATGATGATGATGGCGATGATGATGATTATGATGATGGTGGTGATGATGAGGACGATGATGACAGCAATGATGATGATGGTGATGAAGTGGGGATTATAAAACCATCTGGCATAGAGTTTTCTCTGGAAGCCAATGGTATATTAGAATTTTATTTTTCAATGTATTGACTGATAATCCTTTGAAATCCTTAGTGCTTTGACTATACTACATCAGAAATCACAGAGATCTAAAGCTGAATTATTTTTCAGGAGTAATTTCCTCTTCTAACCATCACTACATTCCCTCGTTTATCCTGTTTCTTTCTTTTCTTCCAACTATATTTTATACTTTATGTCTATCTCATTATATCATGCTCTCTTCCATCAGGTTTACAGTAGAGTTATGTGAGCCTATCCAAGTGAAGTTGATAGAGCTAGCCAACTACGAGCTCTTCTCATGTGTACCAGAAAGCTTCAAAGTTTCCATAAGTGACAGGTGAATCTCTTTTTTGTTTGTTCATTTTGGTTTGTTTTGTCAGTTATTTCAGTGTTCTGAAACTATGTACCTATTGCATAAGAGTTTCTTAATTTATTGCCCCTTTGTTACGTGGAAAAGTCATGGAATTCGAATGAATTTCCTCAAATCAGAAAAAAAGGATTTTTTTTTTAGAATTCATGGATCCATGAGGCTAAAATCATAGGCTTTCATATTTTTCAAATTGCATTTTTTCACTTATTTTGTGTGCAGGATTTATTATTTTATAAACATTACTTGGCAGTGCTTTATTACAAAGGTTAATGTCATCAGAATAGCGACATTTGATAAGACCAAAAAATGCTTGGATTTCTTCCCCCGACTGACCCTCTCAAAATGGGCCAACCTGAACCCCCCCCCCCCCCTTTTTTTTTTAAATTGCTTTTCACCAAAATTGATAAATCATTGTAAAATTATAAATAAGCATGTGAAATAAGATATGATGTGCTCCTTGGCTCTTCAGACCCTTTTACGCCTTGTTTTCCTCTTGCAGTATGATGGAAAATGGAACAAAAACATCAGGTTTTTTTTTTCAAAAGTGGCAATGGAGGGCATCCAAACAATTTTTTTTTTTTGCCTAATGAAAATCATGTGAAATTGCATTCTTTTTTTCACAGATACCCAGTGAGAGAGTGGCATCTTCTTGGAACATTTATTGCTCGTGACGAGAGGACACTTCAGAATTTCCCCCTCAATGAAGAAACCATGTTTGCCAAATACATGAAGATAGAGATGCTAACATTCTTTGGCTCTGAACACTTCTGTCCTCTTAGTGTACTCAGGTAAGAATCTTTATTACGTATCTGGAAGAAGTTTAGACTCCTCCCTTCTATCTAAATTTTTTTTTAAATTATGTACATGAAGATTAAGGTGCCCAATTTTTTTAGGATCGGAGCACTTCTGCCTTCTAAGTGTAATCAGTTGATAATCTTCAGTGTTTGAAGTAGCACTCTTTCTGCAAGAAGTCTGTACTCCTCCCCTATATGTAAAGGCTTGTTAAATCTATGAAGATAGAGATGCTTACATTCTTTGGATCTGAACATTTCTGTCCTCTAAGTGTGCTCAGGTAAATATTCAGACCCCCCCCCCCCTCCCTGGCTAAGCAGTGGAATTGCCCCTGTTTTGAAACATCTCATTTTTAATAGAGAACCCTAAATTACCATTTTCAGGTTTTTATATTTCAACAAAATCAACCCTATTTATTAGTCATATAGCAGAGGAGTTAAAAAAAAAATAATTGTAATATATCATGTCTTTGTATGTGACAAAGTGGTCAGAGCACCAACCCAGTGACCAATAGGTTTTGGATTCAAATCCTTTCCAAGTCATGTCCAATACCTATAAGTGTTGTTGTGTGGTTCTGACTCTCACCTTTCAACCAGAGGGTCGCGGTTCTGATCCCATCCATGGTTTTGGTTTTCTTCAACAAGAAATTCATCTACATTGCACTGCACTCCACCCAGATGAACTGAATGTGTTCTTGGCAGGAATATTACTTCCTTGAAATGCTTGGAGCTGATGGTTATGAGCTAAAGCCAGGGTTATAATAATTCAAAGTGCTTTGAGCACTATGCAGTAGAGTGGATACTATATACCGTAAATTGCACGTACTATCATTATTCAAATAGAACCTTTTGCCTTCTTCCCTGGAGAGGGGAAACTAAAGTCATAAAACTAGCACATATGACAAGCCCCTTGTGTACATATCGATTACTGCTTGATGTATGCAGAGCGTCGCATGATGTGCCACTCTGCTCTTGAACAAGTTTACCTTTAGCTTTATCTATTCTTTCTCTCAGGGTTTTTGGTACAAGTATGGTTGAGGAGATTGACGATGCAGATGGAGTTAATGCTGACACGCCTACAGAACAAGGTAAGAAACATTGCATGATAAATCTTTAACAAGATTTAGATACTACAGTCAAACCTGCCCTAGCAACCGCTTTTTGTGATGATCATCTGCCATAAAATGAGGCATCCTTTATACTGTAACAACCTAATTTGGCTGTCCAGTGATAATGTTAATTAACAAGATTCTAATTTTTATGAAAACTACAGAATTACAGCTCAATTTAATGAAACATAACATTTAGTTCTTCAGTTTCTTCAATTACAAGAACAAACTTTGGATGTGCAAATCAATAATCTTCAAAACAAGAAAACACATGCTTGAAACCCTGGTACATAAATTTACTCTCCAATTAACAAAACTAAAGGAAAATGCACAGATCCCGGAGTAATAAATGTACATTGAATACACTGATGCAAAATGTAAAATGTTACAGATGATATTAATTGTATGCAAACTGATTTTTCGTGGGATAACTTGAGCACAGTGTAATTTATTAACCCTATACTGATGTACTTTAGGTAATTGGAAGACACAATGACCTAGTTCAATGCTGGGGCCATTTCGTCTAGAGTTAAAGGTCATGGAGGTCATTGTACACAATAAAATGGACATTTTTTTCTTAATTTTCCAGATGTGCTCCCAGTGCATCCGACACCACTACCTGAAGACATGAAGGGAAACGGTATACTGGAGAATGCAAAGGATGCAGTCTTCAAGTTTGTGGAGAAGGCAGCCAAAGTTCTAACTGGGTCCAAGTCTGATGAAGATGCGTCGACTGATAATATGACAGAAGATGCCACGGAAGAAATGGTGACAGAGAGGTACAGTGAATAAACCTATTAAATAGACATTGATTGAAAAATGTTATTAGACAAAACTATCAAATGGAAGATTTCAGGAGCTTCATGACATCACTTGCTTTTCATATCCCATTTTATAAGAACATGTCTGCAATAAACCAAACAAACCAAATTAACAAATTAAAGACAAAATTAATGCCTTTGTGAGTAAGCTATTTTATCTTTGCAATGTAGTCATATATTATATATTACATATTATATATCATATATTACATGTACATACTTTATGAGAGTAAGGAATCCTGAAATATTGGATGGGAATTTCATTGAAAATTGCAATTAACTCAATTTTACATTGTACTTGTTCTGTGACAGAGACCATCCAGATGAAAAGCAGGGCGACGGCAAACCTGAAGATCCTGACAGTGAGAGTTTCAACGACACTCACCATGACAAATGCAATGGGCAGGACGTCTGCTATCAAGAGAACTACTCCACAATGTCACAACACTGCTGCCTTAGTCTCTTTGCCCAAACCGCTGGGTCTATTCTCATATGCTGCAAGGCTCTGAAGCGAGGGCCAAAGCCTATTAAATCCGATGAAGAGACTGGTGAGGAGTCTACCAAGCTTCCTTTACCTAGTCAGCTGACAATGGAAGTCATTGAAACCAAGATGGAATACACGCAGTCTGCCATAGAGGGAAGCATACAGACTTCGGTAGTTCTTGAGCCGACACCGCTTGAAAAACACCAGGGGGATGACGGTAGAATTGAAAAGAGTGCTCCTCCGTTGTTAACCGTTTCAACCAAGCCATCAACAGATGCTGTAAAGCCCATAGAGACACCATCAACAAACATACTAGCAACACGAACTGAAACAGAGCAGATACTCAAAACACCAATAGAACAAACGATGAATGTCATCAATGATCCTGCTATTCATGCTGATAGCATTTATAGCAAAGACTTGAAAGAGAGCCGATCTGATGACATAAGCATTGCTCCTATCCCACCCCCACCTACGATTGATTCTGTAAAGGATGTTGGCGCCAAAGAGAAGAAAATCGGTTCAACACATGATGTTGATAGTCATATACCCACCGAGCCTACTTTAACAAATGAAAATAAGAAGGATACTGTTCCTGCTGTGCAGACAATAAAGAAGCCTGAAGGAGAAAAGATTCCGCCCCTTGAACAAGAGGATAAAATTGCCAAAACTAGTGACACAAAATCAGAGACTCCTCCAACAAGCCCAAAGGAATTAAAAGCCGAAAAGAATGCAAGTGTAACAGTACAAACTAAGGACAAGGCTCCCGCTAAGACCGCAGACACCAAAGACCCAAACAGTGCTAATAAAAACGCTTCAAACAAACTTCAAGAGACGAACCAGGACACAAATGATTCATCAAAACTCCCACCACCAACAAAGATCTCTTCATCACCTAAAACAGACAACAAATCAGTTGCTGCAACCAATAACAGTAAATCAGCGACTTCGGAGCTAGGGAATGGTTCGTTCTCGCCGAGTGCTTCGAGTCTTTCTGGATTGGGTGCTCTTCCTCATGGGACGCAGAAGGAATCTGTTCTGATGCGGCTCAACAATCGTATCAAGACACTGGAGATCAACATGTCGCTAAGTGGGCTCTACCTGGAGGAACTCAGCCAAAGGTAGGATATAGGTCTTTCCATGGGGTTGGGTCAACTGTTTCATGTGATGTCCATGTAATAAAGTTATTGAATTTCTACATTCACCATGAAGATCAATTCACATCTGGTTGAACTTTGAGCTTTCAATGAAAAATTGCCTCCTGTCCCAGTAATACACCTTTTCTGGAGTTGAAGCAATAGGAATACCAAAATTTACCTTCGTTACATGGATATTGCATTTTTTCTATTAAACAAGTGTCAGATGTCAAATTGCATCATGCTTTAGTCTTTGAAGTAAAAGTTCATCAAAGTTTTGGGGACACCATTTTTTGTTCATATCATTATTGCAAAATATTTGCGTGGTTTGAAAAAGCCATGGATTTGTGCTTCTGGTATGTCACAAAAATTGACCAAGCTCCATGGAAATAACCATATCTCATAATTTTTAAATGTAAACATACATTAAAAACTTCTATATTCTTATAAAGTGCTTATCGCAAAATTCACTGATCCTTAAATTGCCTTTGATATAAGTTTTGTATGAGACATTCATTCATGAATTTCTTCATGAATTTTTCTATAATAATAATAAATTATAATAATAATGATAATAATATTTGCAATTTTTATAACGCACATATCCGCTATGCTGAGTGCTCAAGGGAAAAGTGAGTTGAAATATTTTTGGACCTTCTCTTATTTTATCAGGGATAAATTAGGGGTTTTATTTTGTATTAAATGATGAGAATCCTGTTTTAAGTTTGGAATTTTTGGTTCTAACTCTGCTTGTTATTTTTGCTGATTTTATGTAGGTATCGGAAGCAGATGGATGAGATGCAGAAGGCTTTCAACACAAAGATCAAGAGTGTACAGGAGAATGCTCAGAAAGCACAGGATGCTGTAAGTAGTGTATAATCTATTGAAAAAATGTTTTCTCAGGCAAAAAAAATTGTTTGGATGCTTTCAAATGCTATCTTTTTTTGAATAGCGCAGTTGGTCAGAATTTTATTAAAAGATTTTTTAACAGAATTAACACAATTCATTAAGTAATTAAGACTTGGAAGAGAGTGATTAGTTAACAAAAATAGATCCTCTAAAATTGACTTATCAGGTTGTATTCCACATGTTTATTTATAGTTTTGCTGTGATTTTTCAATTTGAGTGAAAAGTAAAAAAAAAAAAAATAAAAAAAAATAAAAAAAAAATAAACAAATAGTGTAATAATAATAATGAAATAAAGGAATAATAAAAAGCAAATTTCAGAGGGTTGGTCAGTTTAAGACATCCAAACAATTTTTTGCCTTATCGATGTTAGTTGATTTATATAGGGCATCATTGTCTTCCAAACAATTTTCGATCTCCATATAGAAGTGATATCATCAAGTTTGAAGCTATACAAGTACATACATGTAAAGTTAATTTATTTTCCACGATTGTTTGAACGAATATGTAAACTTTAATCTCAAATTGTGGTAGATCAAATGACTCTGTCAGAGTACCAATACTTCAGTTTGAAGTTTAAGAAATGCATTTTATAATTGTCATATAAACTGTTCTGATATTTTAGAGACAACAACAATCAGAGTACATCCAACAACTTGAAAGGAGGTTAGAGAAGATGACAACCGATCTTGAGAATGTTACTCTTAGAATGGATGGCATGCTCAGAGAGGTGAGATATTCTTTCCGATTCCTTTACTAACCCTTCATTTGCTCTATTTCCATCTTTTTTCTCAATCCAAGGAATAATTATACTTTTCACATTTGATTAGCAGTTTCAGACATTGAGGAAACTTTTCGAATTCATTTCTATACTGTTGTATGTGAAAAAGTTGCTGCACAAAATGTATTTTGTAAAGCAATCTTGCCAAACTGCATAGCAAATTGCAATGCGACACCAGGAAATTATTCCCTGAAACCCTTCTCTTCTCCTTTTTCCTACAATCACTCCGTTTTACTCTCTCTTTCTAAGGGGGTATTGTTCGAAAGTTGCAGTTGATTGCAAGTTGCATTGATTGGAACAAGTCAAATTCATTGTTTCATGCGTTTTGGTAAAAGCGCATGTCATTTGCAACTGAAATTGCATGTTGTAATTTGAAACATATTTGCAGTTGATTTTTGATCAATTGCAACTTTGTTGCAACACCCCCTATGTCTCTGTTTGATTCTCTTTATTGTTTCCCTTCCGTTCCCTCTACATTTATCTCTCTGTTTCTAATTGTAATAGTTAAAGCAAATCTTATATACCCAGGGTAATTGTGTCAGTTCCGAAATTCACGAAAATAGAATTTAGGCATACAAAGTATTTGATTTTAACCCTATTCCAATTTTGTGATCGCTCCGCCGCGCAAAAAAATTTTACCGCGAGACTCGCTGACTATTTACTTTCAAGTCTTGTGCAACTTTTAAGACTATTTTCGCGAAAATCGGGCGAATGGTTACGTCGCCGCGCCACTTTTTGTACATGCATGTCAGACCTAAAATCGCTCAAAAAGGTGATTTCGTGTACAAAGTAAATTGTAATTTCAATACTAATTCATAAAGACGTAGTTTAGCATAAATATGCTTTAAAAATGTTCTGCAATAAATTTCATCCAAAAAACAATAGAAAACAGAAGGTCGAAAAACAAAGAAATACATAAGAAATTCATAAAACAATAAAAAACAAAAGAAATAACTTGTCACATCAATTTTTTTCCAAGTAGTATTGTGAGGAATAATATAGAGAATATCTATACCAAAAATTAATCTTTCTAGGAGCTTCAATGAGTGAAATAGAGCAAAAAATAAGATTTCATGCATAAATTTGCATAATTAATTATTCAAAAATAGAAATCACAAATTTTCAGAAAATCGAACTATACAGTCATATAATGTACACTCTACACTATGCGTGTGCAAAATTTTGCGGCGATCGCGCGATCCACGGCTGAGATCTGAAGGGGGGGTCAAATTGACCCCCCCCCCCCAGTATAAACTTGGTCTGGAAAAGCCCAGTTAAAATAGGGTTAAGCCAGCCAGCATATACCCAACGGTCTTAAAATTGTTATTTGCAAATCATAGGTTAAATGCATAATATATTGTCATTGCATTTATGCCTAGTAATAACATTTACTTTTTCCTCTAAAGTAAAAAAAAGAGCTTGTGAGCTTTCGATGCTAGCAGAATGTTAATCATAAGCAAAATGCTTAAAATGATTAAAATTCTGCTAGGATCTCAAGCTCAAGCTCTTTTTTTACTTCATTTTACTTCACAGCAACCCATAATCGGATAAGCAGTTTCAGCAGTTCTCTTTATTTATTTACTTTTTTCTCCATTAGGTTGTCGAGCGCCACCTCTTCCTAATGCTATGTGAGGTGATCATCATGACAATCCTCTTTACCTACTGTCTGCGAAGATCCACCAGCCAATCATCTCAAATCGTTAATACATCTGTTCCCATGGCAACAGGGAAGAGCGCTGGGAAGAAGCCTGTTGAGGATGTTGGTAGGAGGAACTCTGATGGTCTGCTCCATGTGCCGATGAGAGATAAGATCGGTTTGAGCCCTGGGCTTGGGGCTGGTCTTGATTTCTTGAAGAATGGTGCCAATTCAAAGACGGGTATGAATACTGATTTTCCTGACATTATGTTTTCCGATTTCCATTCAGTATAACATTTAGCTAAAATACTTTTTTATTGAGAAACTGGTTTTGAGTACTTAAATTGTTCTCTGATATGAGTGTTATTGATTCTAGTAATTGTTTGTAAATTTATATTTCGTTCATTGAGATATACAAATATATACAGGTGACCTTTAATAGACAGGTTCGTAAAAAAAAAAAATAGGGTGCCCACTGTATACAGGTGGTTATCATAGATAGGTGGTCACTATTAGACAGGTTTGACTGTACATCTAGTATTGAAGGACTATAGATGCTCACATTAGTTTCAAGAATCTTTTCAGAGACAATACAAAGATATTTAGAAGAATTATTTGTTGCAATTGTATTCATTCCATTCAAAATAAAAGCAAACATGTTCAGGGTTTAGAATATGATATGCCATGTAAAAGAATGAGGAGACAGGTAGGAAGACAAAAGGCTTATACAGTGCTGCTACCAAATATGAGGATATATATATATTTTGTGTTTTTTTTATAATTCTTTGCCATTTTCAGGAAGCTTAGATGATCTACTGATTATTGGACCCACCACTCCCCTTAGAGAAGCCCTGAGACAGGTATGGCAAAATTTTCTATTTGTATTTGTGAAAGAAAGAAATTTACTTAGTTTTTTAGTTTTTTATTTAGTTTTTTCTACAGCGACCCACAAAGGGGTATACATGTTTCTGCTGTGTGAAAGTTATGTGGATGTTGGGAAAAAATTATTTTTGTGTGTTGTTTTCATAGTGTATATTATATATTGTATATGTTTTATGTTCTTGTTGAAAAATTACAGTGATATATTTCGTAGTTTGAAGAAATTGTTTTTTTGTTGTAATTAGAGAACCAAAGCTACATTTTCCATATGATCATTGAAAGGAAAACATTTATTTGAATTGATAACAAAATGTTGATAAAAATGCACAAATTATACAAGTCACCAAGTACATCAATGTGGTTTTTATGAGTTGAAAATTCTTCAAGTTACGCAATCAATAATTCTACATAAAACATCTTTCAGCTGTGTATGTTTTATACTCATGATCATGATCACACTCTTTCATACTAATAGGCATCAGAACCGTCCAAGCAGAAAAACCGCAACAAGAACAAAGGTCGTCACAAAACGGGCCAGAGACCGGCATCAGTAGCCTCAAGCGACAACATCTACCCAGACTTCACTTCATCATCATCCTCAACATCCTCCTTATCATCCACCATCTCGCTACCCTCATCATCGACCACCAAGGGTCTACCGGGGATGACCAGCTCCAAGCATTCCACAGCGGGACTCCTATTCAAAGGATCAGCAGGGGTAAAGAAGGGATCGCAAGGGGCGCAAAAGGGTGGGAAGGGGGGTAGCCAGCAACCGTCAAAGGGTGCATTAGAGAGTATAGCACAATGGGGGCAGAATAAGCAAGGTGGTGGTGGTGGTAAGGGGGGCGGGAACCAGCCCCAGAGGGGTGCGCCAGAAAGTATAGGACAGGTGAATGGGGTACATCAGGGGGGCAAGGGTCAGGGGGCAGGGGTGAATGGGTACGGTGGACCAGGATTTGGAGGAGGAGGAGGAGGAGGAGGGGGAAAGAAAAACAACAACCAGTGCTTTAATGGTTACGGCAAAAGGTAACAAGTGGTTATATTCCGAGCCAGATATATGTATATTTAAAGGTCCACTATTATGAAAATACAAGTTGATCTGTATTGATGTATTATACCATTATCAATACCATTTTCAGTGAAAGAGGGCCCAAATGTGTTTAATATATTTTATAATATTTTTTCTTCATTTTTATGTTGGCTTATTTGGGAACGCCTCTAAAAATTTCTTTCAAATGTCAATCAGGTTGTGACATCACAAGAGTCAAGTTTGTTCACCTTTCTAGATCATGTTTCAGAGCTGGTTCTGTAAATAACAAAAGGAAATATGTGGATCAATGCAGGTATTTCAATTCAGGTGATT
>BQKZ01006822.1:2593-13834 GCA_036244855.1 Temnopleurus reevesii | reverse complement strand
GAAGATGATGGTGATGATGATGTTGATGGTGATGATGAGGATGGTGGTGGTGGTGATGGTGGTGATGATGATGATGATGATGAAGATGATGGTGATGATTATGTTGATGGTGATGATGAGGATGGTGGTGGTGGTGATGGTGGTGATGACGATGATGATGATGATGATGAAGAAGATGATGGTGATGATGATAGGTGAGAAGAGGAGGAAGAGAAAAATGAAGATCATGCTTGATGATAGTGTTGATGATGATGATGGTAATGATGTTGATGATGATGATGATGGTGGTAGTGATGTTGATGATGATGATGGTGGTGGTAGTGATGAAGATGATGGTGAATATGAAGATGATGATGATGATGATGATGATGATGTAGGTGAATCATTATAACAATGACAGGTTATAATACTGGTACTACAAGTCTAAAATATGAACATTTCAAATTAAATCCTACTTTCCTTGCAATGATAATCAATACGATCATGGAAATAAAAATTGGTAATTATATCAATCTCTAATATAATCCAATTTATGTTAATTAAATCTCTCCCATGTTTGGCCTATTTTCATCCAGATCGACCGTTCTCCTAATCACTGTTCCCGCTCATCAAGTTGGCACCCCTGGAGGCAACCTCCTAGCAGACAGGGATGAATTCAAATGGAGGTTGGAGTACATGCAGAAGATCAACTCAGGATTAACAGCATGATGTTGGAAACTTTGTTTAATATATTCTCTATTTCTGTCCAAAAAGCAACCGGGGCACAAATTCTGGAAACTGTATCGTCTTCTATATACATTAACAGAACTTTGTTCTTATAACAAATGAAATTAGATTACTATATGAATCATCTGTGCACATACCTATAAGAAGTGACATGAAATTAGAGTTAACTTTGTTTGTATAACAAGCGTTTTTCCGAACTATAAATGAGAACGCAGTTTTCAGAAATGGGGCTCCTGTAACTGTCATGAAAAGCCGCTTGCAAACATATGTACTTGTACTTGCTTGACGCAATCTTCATTTCTGAGTGTGGCCACGGAAGTAAGAATCAATGAAATTAGATTACCCACATGCACAGTTCATGGTATCTTTCAACGTTTTGGGCAAATTGGCAGATTTGTCAACATTCAAATTTTTGTGGCAGTGAGCATCCTCCATGCACTATAAGCAGAAGGGACAAAGACCTCGAGCAAATTAAGTAAACTACTTCCATTCAAGCATTGAGAATAGCTAGATGGGCACAAAAGAAATTTTGATCCTTCTCATTCTGTGGGAAAATGTTGAACAAGAGTCACCTATGATACCTTCTTTTGTGATCATAAATCTTTTGTGAATGGTTGAATGAAGTTATTTACTTTGTCCAAATCCTTTGTCCCTTCTGCTCACAATAATGGCGGCAACATGGTAACTGTTAATTTACCTTTCCCACTTCACTTTCTATTTACAAAATCTTCTTACATTATGTAGTAAAGTTTCCCGAGGCAATCATTGTGTATTTTCTAATTATTGCCTCTTCTTGATCTGCTCAGCTTGCCTTAATATATTTCATTCCCATTGTCGGATTCTCTACCAATTTTCAGAATTGCTACCTGCGTACTAATCAAACTGCCCAATATTCATGCATAATAAGAACAATAGATGACTAAACCTAAACAGTGTTTTGGTCACTTTGCAAATGTATTATCTAAATATTACTATTTTGACTGCTTCCATTTAATGGAAAACTTGGGTTTCTGTTTATATTGTTAAAACCCTGCAAAATATTTGAAGACCGATGAAAAATCTGCTAACGCTATCTTCCTGCTTGAAAATCTTCAGCCCTTACTCTCTTTCCCTCTCCCCCATGTCTTGACTTGTACAAAATTAAAGTGGTTTTTGTAGTGTAGTAATTGGTAATTATTCGATGTGTATTACAATAAATTGGGAAAAATTTCTTTGTACCATAATTTCACTGGCAAATATATACTTTTTATTTGTTAGATAAACATACTTATGTTGATATGGTCAGGATCTTGACACATCATTACCATCAACCCCCCCCCTTACACTGAAAAATGCAGAATGTGCATTTTACACATCCTCCTCCTCCTCACCATCGTCATCATCATCATCATCACCATCATCTTCATCATCATCATCATCACCATCATTATCATCATCACCATCATCATCATCATCATCATCATCATCATCATCATCATCATCATCACCATCATCATCATCATCATCATCATCATCACCATCATCATCATCTTCATCATTATCATCGTCATCAACACTGCCACTCTACGTCATCAAGAACATCAGATGTTTGGAAGGTTGCAATCTTAGAAATCTCCATCATAGTGATTTATTGATTCTTTCAGAATTCTCGCCACCGACAATAAGCGACTTCAAACGATATCTCATGATACCGTCGATATCGATATGTTGAGGTTGTGACTTCTGGTTTACGAAGCTAATGCACATGCTATATCTATCATTTCGGAAAATTGCTGATTTTCCTTTCTTGCGTAATCATCAAAGGTACTTAGTGCTGCATCAAAGAAACGCACCATGTTGCATTAATAGTTAATATCAGGAAATATTTCAAATAAAGTGTAAGACAAAAATGATTTTTTTTTTTTATCTAAAACCTGATATAGTGGAATGCAAATGCACAAATGTCTGTAATCCTGACTCACGTGACTTTTTTATGGTGAAAATTGCATAGCCCTATCTGCGGTTCTTAATTGTCGGTGGCGAGAATTCCCCGCTCTACTTGTTTCGCTCAAAATTTCAATTAATTTTTCTTGGAAACACATTTTGGGGGAATCCTGCTTGTATTTTGTACCATACCCAATGCAATGAAGTTTTTACAGTTTTTATTTCAATTTTAAAAAAGTACAAAAAATGTTGAAATACACCATTCCTTTACAGTATCTTTATTTAAATATCATTTGATTTTGTACAAAAATATTTACAATTCATGTTACGTACAAATATATACATCTCCACAAGATTACACAAAAAGGCAGTCTGGATACAGGTAAAATGGCATTTTGAATTGTGCTTTGCACATTGCAGATGACTGGTCGGCAAAAACAGACATAATCAGATAGATAATTCAGCACCACCGACTAGTAGCAGTAACTGTGTCTGAAGTGGAATTCTAGCACAGCTGCTTGTACCTACCTATTTGAGCAGGTGGGCAATTGGGCAAGTGACTAGGCTAGCCTTCCTGTTCCAGACACAGTTAGTTCCACTGCAAGGCTGTGCTGCATAGATCCCAGTATTGGGTATGTGCTTGCAGACTAGTAGATTAGTGACTGGGAAAATTTGCTCATTTCTGATTGTGTCAGTTGTTTGATTCCATTTGCAACCATATTTCCAAACTATAAGGGTCAACATTATGACGAAAAGGAATGCATATAGTATACTTTGGGCAGAAGGGACAAAGAATTTGGGCAAAGTAACCAGCTTCCATTGAAGCATACAGAAAAGCTAAATGCACACAAAATACATTTCCCTCCCTCTTATTCTGTGTAGAAATGTTGAACAAGTGATGCATCTGTTCAGCGAATAAATAGGGAAACTATTTTTTTGTGTTCATGAAGCTACTGTGAAGGCTTGAATGCAGTTGTTTACTTTGTCCAATACCTTTGTACCTTTTTCTTATACATTGATTATACAATCTCAACCAACTTGCAAGATATCTTGCGGTTTAGAGCAAAGTTTAACCCTAGTTATATATGCAGTCCTTAATGGGTGAAACTAGACTTGCGTTGAATTCACAACCCTTTAAGAACAAGGGCCTTGGTTTAGTTTTCTTTAAACTTAAATAACTTAAATAACTTATTTATAAGTCCAATTTCGGCTGGTATCCTGCGATTTCATCCCATCCTTTCCGACAAGTTTTGATTATCCAGTCATGCTCATCATCGTCTGAAAAGAAAAAAATTGATGTTGTTTTAGCGAATGGAAGAAGGAAATAAACACAAAACCTATGAATATCTACAGGGCACTATAGACCCACTTGCCCGTATGCCCGGGGCAACAAAATGAAGCTGTCGGGCAAGTAAATAAAATTGTCACTTGCCCGAAAGAGCAATAGCAGCTTTTTTTAGTTTTCATCTACATGTACAAATTGGCATAGGCCATCAATTTGGGGTAAAGGAAATTTTGTTTGGGCAAGTGATTTGAAAACTTGGTTGCCAGACTGGGCAACAGGTGAAAAAAAATCTTGTAGCACCCTGATCTATCAAGATTATTCAAAGTTATCTTAATAAAACTAATAATAATAGATGTAATTTATAAAGCGTATCCACTTTGTTGAGTGCACAAGGTACTTTGCATCTTAATGAATAAAACATACAAATTTAACATCATTGACATATATTATCTGCTAATTCTAGAAACACTTCCTTTTATACAGACACCTACAATGTATGTCATACCATAAATTAGATACACTAGCAGATCTATACCTGTTTGTGTAGTTTTGCCTTCTTAATAACTTTGGGGGAAAAAACTTGATAGTGATGAGCATGACACGAATGAAATATTTTTGCAACGCCCTGTCTGCTGAGACCTGCTGAGACCCGCTTCCAAGGTGAATTTTCTTTTCTCTCTCTTTCGTCTTCTTCTTTTTTTACCCCTTTCCCCGTGACGGTCCATAAACAGGCGCCCGGGTGACAACAAACTCGGTTAAATGTAATCTACATCTCAATATCTAAATCTAAGCAAGGTGAAAAAGTATTTAATATATCTTTGTGCATCCCCCCGCCATCATTTAACGCCCACCGCAGCATCGCTCTCCCCAAACATGCTTCATGTAAGAAATTAATGCGAACTCATACACCGCAGACAATACCACCGATCGCTCCGCTAATTCCGGGCCGCGGACGCTCCCCCGTTCAAGAGCACTTTATATAGCACACCGTGGAACATGTAGAAGTTTAGAGAGCTCACACGTACCCGTGCATAAACCTCGTGTTCGCTGACGTCTCAGGTAAAGAGACTGCGTACACCTAGGTGATATTGATGAGGGCGCAGCGAATGAAAGTTACGAATTGTGAAATATGAAATCATAATTGGGCATCGACAGTAATTGTTAACAGTCTAAGGTTTCTTTCCATTATCTAAAACGGGGGTAAGAGAAATTTGGAGACGATTGGTGTAATAGGTTGAGAGAAATACGCAGCCAAACAAACAAACAAACATCAAACAAATTTACACACAAGATAAGTTGAATTATATAGTAGGATTATATCTGACTTTTACTTCTATTGAGATATATCTAAATTGATCCAAGCCTTTATCTCTGAAATGTGGTGATTTGCATTCCTGCTGGTTTTTGCAAGTATACCTAAGAATCACACCATTACAGACATATTTGTTTTCATCACCTGAACACTGCTAGGGTAAGAGTGCACTATTTGTGGACCATTTTGGCCCTTCTGGTGTCATTTTTAATATATAGTAAATACAGAAATTATCAGTATGGCCAACCATAACGAAAGAAGCCAAGGACAGGAGACACTAGTCTGCCAGAACAGACCCTTGGGTTTCGTTGTGCGCACACACAGAGAGTGATACAGGGTATGCATTGTGTGTCTGCATAGAGCAATGCTGTATGTGTGTGATGTAGTCACACAATATGCATACCCTGTATCATGATCTGCGCATGCACACACCGAAAGCCTAGGGTATGTGCTTGCAAACTAAGGAGACACTGGCATGCTGGCATCAATAGCCTTTGCTCCAGGAGCGGTGACAGGTCACAAGTAAGTAAATATCATTGTAAGATTGTAGTGTATATCATTTTCATACCAACAACAGAAACCGTTGGATTACTTCTTCACCAATGTGACATCTCTATTTCGGTTAAAATCCTTGTACCATGAAATACGAGGGCATGAGATAGGTTTGGATGCCTCATTTACTAACTTTATCAGAGCAGTGTTCCACCAAGACAGGGAATCATTTTACTTATCATTTTTTATTAGCAGTTTAGACATTTTCAACACTTTACTGTATATTTCTATGTGAAAAAGTTGCTTAACAAAATATCCTTTGCATAGCAATTATACTAAAATGCATAGCAAATTGTGAAGCGATGCAAGATAAAAAAGACTTCGAGAACGACTTTAAGAACGACTGGTATCCATTATTTTGCATAATGATTGATAAAGCTATGAGTATTCAGCACAAGTACGAATACCAGTCATACAAGTCGTTATTAAAGTCTTTCTTAATAAGAATCTTATCTTGATAAAAGACCGCTCAGATATCGGAAGGAAATATAAATGTAATGAAAATATTCAGTGTGAAGCCATAGACTAATTTAACAATATATTTAATTTAAAAAAAAGATAACTTACCTGCATTTCTCAAGAATTTATGGTTGTAATCTACAATCACCCTCGTGGTTGGATTATAGAAGCCATCTCCGGTGTCATAGCAACCCTCGGGAATGTCTCTGGGTGGTATTCTGTTTGTAAGCTGTGATCGCCCTGAAATAACAGAAATAAATTACATTTAATAAAATGGAATTCTAAGAAGGATAGCCAACAAAAGATGAAACCTACAATTTTGATTTTATAGAATTGGATGACAAGAAGAAAAACAAATATGTTTGTTTATTTTCATAGGATGTTTTTTTTTCCTTTAATGTAACACCAAGGCCATATGTTTTAGGTCAATTGAGTTTATAGTTATTTCTCAAATCTGCAGGGGCCTGCAACATAAAAGATGCAATCAAACTTACAATAAATATTAATGGTAAGTCTATGGCCTAACATGTATCATATAGATACATTCAATTTGTGATTAATCGTATCTAGGCCCCAGTTTTTTCTTATTCCACAAACTCTTTGTTGGATGAATAGAACTCCAACTTTGATGATCTGATCAGTATTTTATAAATATGCAATCCACTAATTTCATCAAGTGACAATAAAAAACTGGAAGATATCTACATCTTGTCACATAATGAATTAATCAAAATTGAGAATGAAATAAATGAATTCATGAAAATTTTACAGCCTTAAGAACCTTCTCATATTATTAGTATCTCCTCAAAAGTTTGTTTTGTCTTACAAATTGTTACTCATTCTTGGGCAAAAACATGATTCAGAACAGATTTGTACTTTTCTGAACAGGTCTTTAAGTTTATAACTGTCGATTCCAGCAAATTCATGCAGATAGAACTAGATGAATCCTCGACCGCGCACGATCGAAATTTATGCCTCCACCATCACGCAATCAGAAAGATATTTACGGCTTTATCGTTCCATGCCATCAGAAATCAAAAACATATTTCAAATTTTGGGCACTGCGACCTTTGACTCTGTAAACCCAAAATCTCAGTTCTTCCTCACGTGCTTATACATAATTAAGCTATACACTAAGTTTGAAAGAAATTGGTTCAAAACAATAATGAGCTTTAGCGGGTTTTTCTGCCCGGTGACCTTTGACCTCTGACCTACTGAACCCAAAATCTCATCAGTTCATCCTCACATGCTTATACATACTTGAGCAAAGTTTGGTAAAAATCTGTACAGCAGCTCTGAAGTTATTGCGGTAACAATCTATTTTGGGTGATTTTTTACAAGTTTTCTGGCCCTGTGACCTTTGTCCTTAGACCCATAGAACCCAAAATCTAATCAATTCATCCTCACATACTTATACATACTTGAGCCAAGTTTGGTCAAAATTTGTACAGCAGTTCTGAACTTATTGCAGTAACAAGCTATGTTGGGTGATGTTTTAAAATTGTTTGGCCCTGTGACCTTTGACCTTTGACCCGTTGTACGAAAAATCTAATCAGTTCATCCTCACATACTTATACATACCTGAGCCAAGTTTGGTCAAAATCTATACAGCAGTTCTGAACTTATTGCGGTAACAAGCTATTTTTGGTGATTTTTTACAAGTTTTTTGGCCCTGTGACCTTTGACCTTTGACCCACTGAACTCAAAATCTAACCAGTTCATCCTCACATGCCTATACATACTTGAGCCAAGTTTGGTCAAAATCCGTCTAGCGGTTCTGAATTTATTGCGGTAACAAGGTCCGGACGCACGCCCGGACGGACGCACGCACGCACGGACGGACGGACACATGCGCGGACGGACGGATAACCCGAAAACATAATGCCTCTGGCACCACCTTACGGTGGCGGAGGCATAAAAAATTACTATTATTTTACATTTATTTTTTTATCAAGTAACAAGGCGATAAAATCTGCTTTCTACAAAATAGAACAACTGGATCCCTCCTGGGTCCCGTAACATAAACTTTGCAATCGATCGTACGATTGATATCAATCGCAAGTCTATGGGAAATCATGTACAAAAGTTTGCGATTGATTGCAAACTTGCTTTATGTTACAGGCCCCAGGTAAGCAAAATTAAGCACCCAAACTGTACCACTTGATGATGTTGTACATTTACTATTGAAATAAACTATCAAATGAAAATTGAACCACCCTGAAAATTGAAAATTTTGGACCATGCTTGAGCTTTTCACCAATTCAGAAACCTGTTCAGTCAAAAAAGCTTGAACTTTCGACCCTAGCAGAATCTTAAATCATAAGCAAAATTCCTTGTCATTTTACTTATGATTAAGATTCTGCTAGGATCGAAAGCACAAGCTCTTTTTACTTCATTTTACTCCACAGCTCTCCATTATCGGATAAGCAGTTTCAGCAGTTCTCTAAATTCAGAAACCTGCAAACTATTGTTGAATTCTCGCCCTACCTGCTGGCTTGAGTCCATCGCAAGTCTCTGTGTAGAATCTCCTATCATAACCATCACAATACAACCACTCCGGCTCATCATACTCTAGACCATCAGCAAATGTGTACTTGCCCTGTGGAAAGAAAAGACAGTGAATAACTTTTATCAATTTATGCGTAGACATTGATCAAATGAATTACTAGGTAAATTCAGTGTATGTCACATACTTCTAGACTAAATTGGGTCTTATTTTTTGTTCTCCCATAAAAACATATTTGGTTCAGCTGTTTAGATATTCACTTTATTATTGTGAAGTTAACATTTTTTCCACGGCTCCGTAACATAAAGGTTTGCGATTAATCGCTATTTGATTTTGCGATCGATTGCAAACTTTAGTACATGATTTGCCATAGACTTGCGATTGATATCAATCGCTTTTAGATTAGCAATTAATCGCAAACCTTTATGTTACGGGGGCCCAGGTTTCCCGGTAAATTATGCCATTTCTCAAAATCATGGGGCTGAAGGTGGTCACTGCCTCTAGTAATAAGGAAATAAATGCTCACCTAATTTAATGGAACTTGTACTGAACAGTGAAATTCAAATAAATGAAAAGTGCCAAATAATTCAAGATTATTTTCATGAAATTACTAAAGATTTGTGAAAGGATAAGGAATTCACACTCTGAGACGAGCATTGCCCTTTAAATGGGATTTACACAGAGGATCATTATTTTTGTCTACAGATCTCCTTGGGAGAATTTTTGGGAAAGCAAATATCATGGCATCACTGACAATTAACAACCATAGATTGGGAGAATTCAAATCATTTTGATAGATCTAAACAAACTGGAATGTTTACTCAATTTGATATAATCATTTCTACCAAGTGCATAAAGCAATCAGAATACATAAAACATTTTAAGAAGAAGGGTGTTGCTAGAAAGTTGCGATAAATACACTGAAAATCAATTCAAAATTTAATGCATTTTGATTTATGCAAAGTCTGCTTTTAACATGACAACAATGATTTTGATTAGCCAGAGTTGCTCAACTGATGCAATTGTCTTGCAACACTCAATAAACTTGAATTAAAAGTTTTGAACGTCATACCTCTACTGCTTTTCCATTCTCCCATGTTGCATCATACTTGCTTCCATTTGGGAAAAAGAGTGTTCCTTTGCCATGAAACATACCATCCTTCATCTCTCCTTCATACTTTGTGTCCGTTGGAAATCCGTATTTTCCTGTACCTTCCATTCTGGAAAAGAGATAAAGAATATAATTTATCATATATCAAAATAGCATAATTTAAGCTAACCCTAATTTCATCTAGATATGGTCTCCCTTGGCTAATGCACAAACAACAAAATTTGTTAAGAGTTTGTCATAGTCTCTACAGCTTCAAGATAATTGCTTCGAGTTAGAGCATTGACAATTTCCCCTAAAAAACATTTGAGTCTCTTATGAAAAAAATTGGAATTTTGAAAAAAACTTATGGTTATTAAAATGAGCTGGCAGATTAAACATCATAATATAGACTTCATTTACACCCTCATTATCTTTAAATTTACATCCCTGTTAATTCCAACACTGCTCATTTCCCTTTATTTTCAACCTCTTCTGACACCCGTATTGATCTTCACCATCATCAATATTCCCATATCTTCTTTTTCTTCTGCGTTTGATTCCACAAGTCGCTGGAAAACTGCATTAATTTTTTTCTTGTTCCAGACCATAATCCTATCATTATGAAATGATCTTTCATCTCATCTCTTCTTCCTCCACTCCACTCTATATCGTTTTCTTTTTCGCATTTAACTCCTTCTTTTTCTTCTTGTCTATCATATTCTCATATTCTACTCGTCTCCTATAGTATACTTCCTCGTCATTTTCCTTCTTCACTTCAATCTTTTAATGTTCAAACTTCCCATGATAAATCTACCAAAATTGCTACCGTAAAGGCTTACCATACGGCATACCAAGCAAAGTCAAAGTAGACAAAGTTGCTGGGATTTATTTTTTTTTTGCCACTGTTGTCCTTTCTAAGAAATTGTTCTCTAAACCATCTAATTTGCTCGGAAGCTTAGACCATTATGTCTGAATATGCCAAGGTCAAATGAAACATCATGAAGTTGAAGCTATAACATGTTGAAACACACAAAAAATAAACACAACAAGCACCACACATCATATCGTCATATGTGGGACTACGTGAAAAATCTGCACGGGGAAAGGAAGTAAACACCCAATGTTACCTTCCATTCTTGTGATCACCATCATAACTGCTGCCTGTATATTCCATCCTTAAATGTTTTCCTTCAATAATATTCTTAAAAATTAAACAAAATTGCACAAATTTTTATGAAAGAGACGTTTTTCCTAGCACTTCTTGAGTAGCAGTCGGCGTAAAAATAAAGTTGTTGATTTGCGTTGTCAGGATTACGTTTGCAATGCGCATGCGCGGTTTGTATGGATCCAGACACCTGTATCAGAGGACCCCCCCCCCCCCCCCCCCC